>QAPF01000599.1:0-23333 GCA_004367935.1 Colletotrichum sidae | reverse complement strand
AGACTAAAATCCTAGTTTTATATAGTTTTAACTATAAATTATAATATATATATTAAAAAAGAATTATAGAATAATATATAATGTTCTAAAAAAAGTAGTATAATATACTAATTTAAAAGAAAAGATTACTATTAACTTTTATAATTTTAATAAAAACTATAAAAGTTATATATTAATAGTAATCTTTATAGATTAAATAACTAGTTTAATATAAGATTTCTATTTTTACTTAAGAAGAATAGAAGAGGTTTTAAAAATAATTAGAAAACTCCTTAACTTCCTTAAAATAATATATAAAACTATAGTTAAAAAGATTGAAATAAATAATAAGATCTAGAAATATAGAATAATCTAAATAGAAATCTATAAGAAAAATATTAAATTTAAACTTTCTATACTAAATACCTAAATATAAAATAGAAAAATAAAAAGAATAATAATAATAATTAAGAAGCATATAAAATCTATAGCTATTAGGATATCTCTACTTTATAATCTATAGCTTAAAATCCTTAAAATAACTATATATACCTATAATTATACTCCCTTAGTCTTATAAAACTAGAAAATACTTTATAAATAGTTCTATTAATACTTCTAGAAAGATAAGAATATTTATATATTAACTCTAGATTTCTCTTATTTAAAAATATATAAATACTATATCTATATAATAATTTATAAAGCTTAGTTAAAATAGAACTAATACTAAAAACTTATACTAAAAGCCTTACTAAGGTTCCTAATAAGCTATACTTTAAGTAATTTTTTTAAAATCTAGAACTTTCTTTAAAAAGAAATTTTTATAACTTAAAATATAATATTTAATAAGAAAGAGTTTTTTAATAGTAACTTCAAAAAATTTATATATAAAATATTATAAATAAATCTTAAGGAGATTTAAAAGAAGATTACTAAACTTATAAAACAATTAAAAAATATACTTATAAAATAAGATACTAATAAAAAATAGATAAAATTACTAAATAATTTTTAACTAAGCTAAACACTAAGTAAATAAATATTTAAAACTTTAAAGAGAAACCTATATATTCTAAAATAAGATTTAAACCTTAGCCTACTTTTCTTCTCTCTCTAGAACTTATAAATTTTATAGTAGTTTTTAAAAAAATACTAAAAAAAGAATATAAGAAAAAGGAACAGTTATAAACCTTACTTACAATAAGATTTACCTTATAAACATTATTTAAAATAGCTTTTTTAGCAAGATATAAAATATATAGAAATCTTAAAACTTATATAAAACTAGTTACCTCTTTAAGTAGATACTTAAAATTTAACTAGCCTAAAAATCCTATTAAAATAGATAATTTAAAATAAATAATAATAAAGCTACTAGTATATAAAGTAAGTAAAAGGAGATACAAATAATATCCTAATTACTTAGTTAGTTACTTACTACTCTTAAGTAATTTAAAAAGCTTAAAATAAAGCTAAAAGGAGTTTTATATATTTTTAAAAAAACCCTAATTATTATAATATAGTATAAAATCCTCAAACCTTAAAAATATATACTAATAAGAATTACCTCCCTTCTTAATATCTTACTAATAATTTATAAACTAAGAAGAATATTTAAACTATATAAAGAAAGATATAAGCCTTTAGGATATTTACCTATTAGCTTAAAAGTTTCAAAAAGCTAAGGAAATATACCTAAAAAACTCCTAAATCTTATAATTATAGATTAAAATTAATAAGTTAACTATAAGAAACTAAATAATCCTTAAATACTATTAGATCTATACTTATAAACTTAATAAGTATAAATAATTACTAAAATTAAAAACTTATCTAATTATAAGAAGAAACTAATAACCTAAAGATAAGTATAATACCTATATAATAACATTTATAAGAATATCATTTAGAATACTTATAATAACTACTACATACTTCAACCTCAAGCTCTTATAATATAATATAATAAATACTTTTATTTATACTAAAATCAATAAAAAGATTTATATATAAATACTCTTAAGATATAAGATATTAAATAGAGTTCTAAAGCTCTTAAAAATACTTTATAGCTTTCAATAATTCCTTATACTATAATAGTAATATCTTAAGAAAAGACTTAGGGATTTATAGTTTTCTTATATCTCTAGGGAGAACTATTATTAGTATAAAGACTAAGTCTTTTTCTTCTTTTATATTAATAACTATATTTTAGTTTATCTAAAAGTATATAAAAGTTTTATAAAAGAAGTTATATAAAACTTCTAATTATAATACTATTTTAAAGGAGGGGAAGACTTATAGTAGTTCCTTAGTATCGAGGTCTTATATAATTAAGAGGCTTGAAAACTTTAGCTTTTATAAGCTATATATATAGAAAAAACTCATAAACTCCTACCGGAAAGATACTAACCTAAGGCGAGAGATAAATCTCCTATAATATACTTAGAATTCTTCTTATATAAGGGAGAAATTTTATATTATAAAATAAACTTCTACTACAGGAAAGTAGGTATAATACTATATATAGTAGTTATAATAAGACTTAATATAATATTTATAGTTAGTTAGTTAGTTTATTTTAATTAAAACCCTAGCTTTTAGTATTAAGAAGTAGCGAATTAAGTACTTAACTATATCTATAAGATTTGATATTTATACCTTAAGTATAACTTAAAGCCTAGAAACTTAGAAGATATTTTAATAATCTCTTTAGATATAAATTTTAAAAATAATATATAAAATTAAAAAAACTCTTAAGGTTTTATAATAAAACTATTTAGAAGAAGTATTATTTAGAAAGTTATAAAATAATCTATAGTTATAATATTAATTATAGAAGCCGAGCTATTTTCTCTCTTTTTAATAATAAAAGAAATATTATTTATAAGTTAGTTATTAGTCTTTCTATAATTCTAACTATTAATAAGGAGTTTAAAAGAGATAAGGTTTCTTATTAATAAAAACTAACTAATAATAATTAAGATCTAGTATAATAATTTCTAAATAGTAGGTTTAATCTTTAAGGAGTTTATAAAGCTTTAAACTTATTTAAAGTATATAGATATTTATAATTATTAGTTTTATTAAGAGATTTCTAAAAAGAAATTATTAATTATTTATATTCTTTTAGTATAACTAGTAGTAGATAGTCTAATTAAAGCTTTATTAATATAACTATTCAAGAAGTTTTAAAAATAATTAAATTTAAGTTATAAATAAGACTTCTTCAAAAGGAATTATATAAATAACTTTAAGAAAGATAAAGAAGTATAATTAAAGCTCTCTTAAGTAGAATTAGTATAAAATATAGATAAATAATAAATTATATAAGATTACTATTAAGCTTAAGAGTATAAAAAAGTAAAGTATTTTTTAATTTAGAACTAAAATTTAAAAGTAAAAAAATATCTAAAAATATAAGACTTATAAACTAAAACTAATCCTCTAGGGCTAAGGTTTGAAATAATAAATTAAATTATTATATTACTATTCTAAAAAACTATTATAATAAACAACCTACTTATAGGTATTAAGAAATAACTTAAGGAAAGTATTAGGAGTATAATTATTTACGTAGAATAAGAAATAAATATTAAGAAAGTAATATAAATTAGTAATTAAACCTTTACTTAGAAGGAGAAAGCTGATACTACTAATACTACTTATAAAAAAGTTATTTAAAACAACTATAGTAATAATAAGAATTATAGAAACTATAAGAACTATAAATAGAACGTAAAGAGTAAGTATAAGAATTAAGCAACTTTTAGTATAATTAGTATAAATAATAGTAATAATATTATAAAACTCCTAGCGTTTAGTAGAAACTATCTAGAAATATATAAATTAGGAAAGTAAATTAGAAAACTATATAGGAGATATTTATTATAAACTTAATATTCTTATTATTATAAATAGTAAGGAACTTAGTATAAAGATAAATAGTTATTTCTATATTTATTTTATAAATACTACTAGTTAGGTAGTACTTATAGTAGTAATAGGGATTTTAATAATAAATCTTAAAAATATTATAATTTTTAATAAGGGAAAATAAGTAATTAAGATAGGAATTATAAAATTCTTCTTACTACTAGTTAGGTAGTACTTATAGTAGTAATAGGGATTTTAATAATAAATCTTAAAAATATTATAATTTTTAATAAGGGAAAATAAGTAATTAAGATAGGAATTATAAAATTCTTCTTTATTATTTTTATTTATATATTTATACTTATAATTAGATAAGGTTAGAGTTATTTTAGTAGTTTTAGGTATAAAGGATTTAATATTTTTAATTATAAGAAAATTTTTAGTAATAATAAGTTTCTTCTATTTTTTAGAAGTAAGAATAAATAACTTAAAGGTAAGTATAAAATATTTTATAGTTTTCTTAGAATAATAGGGAGTCTCCTCGAGATCCTTATTATTAATTATATTTTTAGTATTTTAATTAGTAGTTTTACTACTAATTATTATATAGTTAATTATTATATTAATAATAGATAAAATAGTATTCCTAATTACTTCTTATATAAGCTTAGAATTATTAGGAGATATACTAAAAGTAATAAGGGTTTTTTTAAGAGAATTTTTAAGAGTAACAAAAGATATCTTAAGATCTTTATATAAATTAGTAATATAATAGTAAAAGGAATTTATTTTAAAAATTTATATATTATTTAATAAAAATTCATAGTTAAGGAGAGAAGAAGTAAGATGTATAATTATATAATAAAATTAATAATTTATATTAAAACTTAAGAATTCTTAGTTAATAAGATAGTAAGTATTAAAAATAAGATTAGTACTATTTAGTTAATTATAGTATTCCCTTATATAATTACTATTTATTATTTAAGAAATTAAAAAAAAAGGTTTAAAAGTTATATAATTTTCTTAAAAGATTTATAGATAAAAAGATCTATTTTTAAATCTATTTATAAAGTTTATATAAGTAGGGAGAAGTTCTAGAGATTTCTCCTTAAGGGGGTATATTAAATAGAGAGAGATATACCTTAGGTATATACCTCGTGGAATTACATTAATACGTTCCTATTAGGTATCTAGTACCTCCATAGCCTCCTGAGCTATTTTTACATTCAATAACAACAACACAATTAATTTGACAATAGTAACCTATTAAATCTTCTAAAAGAATTATTAATATATTAGACTTTAGAAACTAGGTTTTATAGCTTTTAAATTACTTTAGCAACTTAATAGATCTTCTAATAGAAAATATACTTATAAGTATATTTTAATTTCTAAATTAAATCTTATTATATTCTAAAGTTTTTATTTAAACTAACTTTCTATTTTTATATTTTAAATTATCTTATTATTAGGACTTCTTTAGATTATTCTAAAGGAATTACTTAATAATAAGAAATAGTATAAGATATAATAAATTATAAGAGTCAATCTTACTACTTAATTTTTTTATCTAATATTATCTTATAGAAGTATATTATATAGAAATATTCTAAAAGATATATATTCTTCTAATTAATTTAAAATAATCCTTTTATAATATAATATTTTATAATATTTAATTAGATCTTATAAAATAATCAATATATTAGGAGGATTCTAACTTTTTAATATTATAAGATATTTAAAGTTCTAATTAGTTTATAATAATATATTATATTTATAATTTTTATTTTAATTAGATATTTCTAATTTTAGTTTTTTATAAGGAGAAATAGAAGAAGAAAAAAAGGATATATAGTAAATATATAGCTTTAATAGGATATTATTTATTTATTTTCTTTCTTTCTTTCTCTCTATATTTATCTAAAAAGGAAAGGGAAAAGGGGGACTTATTTGTATACTTCTCTATATACCTAAGGGTGAGGCCCCCCAAGGTATAGTTAGCTGTGCGAATGCCCTTTGCCCCAATATAGGGACACTACGGTGTAAAACAATACTACTACTACTACTACTCCGTACCTCCGCATCTTTCAAGTATTAGGGCTTGACAGAGATGGAATATTCCCAACCTGGCGTTGACGGACTATTTCGCCTAGGATGCCCTTGGCTAGCGTGGATGATCCTGGCAAAGACGCCGTATTCAAACTTCCATCATTGGATACAAATACGGCTCTATACGGCGTCCAATCGCTCAATTTACAATACGGCAGCTCCTGAATACGACGGACTGATCGACCGGCATCTGGTCATCGACCCAGTGAGATTTACTCGAGTACGAACTGTGAGATTCACAGACATCGCGTCAGACTGAACCTGTGCCTCTCTTGACCTGAGAATGTCTGCAACACATTCAGATGGCCTGCTTCCAGACCATGACTGACGAGTCCTGAGATTTCGTCATTTCAAAATAAGCTTATCGTCTCTCCACGAGGTTAACCGTCCACTCACCCTCGCAGCCCACATGTCCGAGTCTGGAGAAGCCTCCATCCATCATCGCGAGGTGCGGTTCAGCAGCCCCGTCTCCGCTGGGACTGTGGCTTGACCATAACTCATCTACTCTGATTCTTTAGCCCTCTCTCACGTCAGAGCATCTCCTGAATATGCCCCCTCCCACGAGGTCCAACCCTTCACCACACGACCATCCATGGAATATTCCCTGGCTCACTGGCTCAATGGCTCACTGGCTCACTGGCTCAATGGCTCACTGGCTCACTGGCTCACTGGCTCACTGGCTCACTGGCTCACTGGCTCACTGGCTCACTGGCTCAACACAGTGCGCCTGTCGTCGAACGGCGCCGGGGTGGGTTGGCGCCCCGAAGATTCCCTCGCTCCAACTCCACGTGAAGCTCTTAAGGAGTCGTCTCGGCACTCCCGACCCGACGACGGTGACATGCCGGTCTCGCTCCCGTCGCCACTCTCTCTCGACTCTACCTCTCAGCAGCTTGTTTCGACCTCGGCCACCTCGCTCGTCACCTTGTCTCGTCGGCCCACCCTCTCTTCGACCTCATCGTCTCGCCCATCGCATCACCATCACGGCCGGCTTCAGTTCACGGCATGCAAGAGGACGCCAGCGCCAGGAGATCCAGGATGCGCCAGCGAACGCCCCATCGAAAGTCGAGGTTCGGCTGCAAGGAGTGCAAGCAGCGCCACGTCAAGTGCGACGAGACCCGGCCGTCGTGCATCAACTGCTCGACCGCCCTCCGCCGCTGCTCGTACCTGGACACGGAGACGACGCTCCCCTCGCCGGCCGTCTTCTCGTACCAGTGCCCCAGCCCGGCCGCGTCCACGTCCACGGCCTCGTCGTCGGCCCCCGCAGCCGCCGGAGGGACGGTCCCGTTGGAACCCCCGGGCTTCGGCCACGTCTACCCGCCGACGGAACCGTACGACCTGCGTCACATGGAGCTCCTGTACCACTTTGAGCACGAACTGGGCCCGGACATGGGCTTCGGGGACCCGACGCAGCCAAGGTACCAGCGCATGTCCATCAAGCAGGCCCTGCGCACGCCCTACCTCATGGACGAGCTGCTCGCCCTCTCGGCGGCGCACAAGAGCACGCTGGCGGCGGGGGCGGGCGGCCGACAAGACGACGACGACGACGCCGTCTTCTACCGCGGCGAGGCCGCGAGGCTGCAGACGCGCGCCCTCTCCCAGTTCAACCTCGCCCGGGCCGAGGTCTCGGCCGACAACTTGCTGCCCATCTTCCTGTACTCGACCTGGCTCGGCCAGCACGTCCTCTTCGACGCCTTCACGCTGCCGCCGGGCGGCTTCTCCGCCGTGCTGGACAAGCTGGTGCACTGCATGAACCTCCACCGCGGCGTCAGGACCATCGCCGCCGGCTCCTGGGCGACGCTCCGCGCACACTTCGAGGCCCACCTCGGCGCGGACTCGCGCTTCGTCGACACGATCCTGCTGGACCCGGACAGCGTCGAGTCGGGCGCCGAGTGCGCGGGGCTGCTCGGCCTCTTTGCCGCGAGGGACAGCAGCAGCAGCAGTGGCGGTAGCGGCGGCGGCGGCGACCTGACGGACCCCGCGCGGGCGGCGTGCCGCGAGGCCGTCGAGGCGCTGCAGCTCATGTTCGACATCCGGCGCACGGCCGGCCTCACGCCGGTCCGCCGGATATCGACCGTCCAGGAGTGGTCCGTCCGCGTGCCCACCGCCTTTGTGAGCCTGCTCGACCAGCGGCGGCCCGAGGCGCTCGTGGTGCTGGCGTACTGGGGGGCCCTGCTGCACTACTGCAGGGGGTACTGGGCCTACGCGGGTGCCGGGAGGACGCTCGTGCGGTCGATATCGGCTCACCTGGGCAGCTACTGGAGCGAGTGGCTGGCCTGGCCGCAGGAGACGGTGGAGGGTTCGGACGTCTTTGTGGCCGCTCCGACGGCGGCAGTGTAGTGTTGATAGTGGGAGACGTCTGTCTCTGGGGTTCTCTGTGGGAGTAGTTGAGGATCGTGGACATGGCGTTCTGCAGTCTTGGGCCGTCTGAGCGGCATGGCGACGCTTTGTATATAGGGCTTGTTTCACGAGATGGTTTCACGAGATGGTTTCACGAGATGATTTCACGAGATGATTTCACGAGATGACTTCACGAGATGATTTCACGAGAAGCTCTACATGAACTTGCGTGCTCGACTACGAAGCCACACTACCTACGTTCTTCATCCTCGACTGCGAGATTCACAAAAGCCACGCCCTGGTTCACCCCTGGCCCTCATCACGTCTGCTACCTGGCTCTCCGGCTGAGGTAGACCTTCATCTCCGTCTTGTGCCACGTCGTAAACATCTTTTGCCTGCCCAGCCATCCGGCACTGTCCGGATGCAACCTCATGTCAAAGTTCCACACCACGTGCGACAGGATGGTCCGGATCTCGGCGTAGGCCAAACTAGACGATAATCAGCAGGGAGAACCTTGCACGCCCTTCGACACGGCGAGGACTTACTTCTTCCCGATGCAGTTCCTCGGCCCAAACGAAAACGGCTGGGCCGCGGTCCTTGCATCCGACTCGAACCGGGCGTCTCCGAGCCACCGCTCCGGGCGGAACCCGTCGTGGTCGCGAAAGTTCCTCGGCGAGCGGTTGACGGCCAGGTGGTGGACCCCGACGGAGTACCCGCCGGGGACGAAGTCGCCGCAAATGGTCCGCCCGCCGTCGGGGACGACCCGGGGAAAGGTGCCCGGGCCCGGAGGTCCGAGCCGGAGCGCCTCCTCGACGACGGCGTTGAGGTAGCCCAGCCTCGCAGTGCTCTGGATCGAGATGTCGTCCTCGCCCGCAAAGGTCTCGCGCACCTCGGCCGTCAGCCTCTCGAGGGCGGCCGGGTTCTCGCAGAGGTAGGCCGTGGCCGTCGTGAGCGCCGTGGCCGTCGTCTCGCTGCCGGCGACGATGAGGACCTGCGCCGCGGCGTAGATTTCCGCCATGGACATGCCCTTTTCGTCGCTGCCCTCGTGCTGGAGCATGTAGTGCACTTATTCCATGTCAGTACGAGTCTCAACGACTGGACATGCGAGATGTGTCTCACTGAAATCGGGGCGGTCAGTCTTCTGCTCGAGCCTCTTGTTCACCCGCTCGACGCCAAAGTTGAACTGCGCAACGCGCGTCTCGATCAGGCGCCTCGGGATCAGCAGCAGCAGCAGCTCGGAAAAGGGCCACGAGAAGCGGCGCGCGGCGCGCAGGTAGGTGCCGGCCTGGAAGATGTCAAAGACGGCGTGCAGCCACCAGTGCCACGTCGCGTCGCGGAGGCAGTAAAAGGGCTCGCCAAAGGCCAGGTCGCCGATGATGTCAAACGTGGCGAAGTTGTACCACGAGTTCATGTCCACCGGCGCGCCGCCCGCGTCTCCGCCCGCGTCTCCGCCCGCGCTCCCGTCCCCGTCCCCGTCTGCGGATACCTGGCCGTGCAGCCGGTGCACGAGCAGCCGGACGTAGCCCGCGATGACGGACTCCTGCGCCCTCAGGGCCTTGTCCGAGAAGGCCGGGTTCTGCAGCCGGCGCATGCGCTTGTGGCCCGCGTCGTCGGCGGTGAGGATGTTCTCGACGCCGTTGACGTTCTTGTTCCACCACTGCGCGTCCTTTTCAAAGTTGCCGGTGCCCTCCTTGTTGGGGAAGCCTGTGATGGTCAGCACGGTGTCACCGAGTATCAGGAACAGATGCTTGGGCAAGCTGGGCTCACCATAGATGGTTTGCCAGGCCTGGCTGGACGTGTACGATAGTTCGCCAGGGGCGATGCGGACGACTTGGCCGTACTTCTCATGCCACTCCTTTACCTTCCAGTGGCTGACTCCTCTGACGTCGAACCACAGGTAGTATGCTCTCGTGACCCCGGCCAGTCTGGGGCCGGGGAAACGTCGCAAGGGGTGGAAGAAGGCGTTGTAAACGCCCTTGGCGATGAGTCCGAGGACCGTCTAGGGTCGAGCCATGTCAGTGACCAGTCGCCAGCGTCAAAGCCATGCATGTTTGCACTCAAAGACGTACCAGAAGAGCAACAAACCCAAGAATGGCCATGGTGATCTGGGCAGTGAGTGTGGTTACAGACCCGGCTGCCTGCGATATCGCCTGGAGAAAGAT
Organism: Colletotrichum sidae; assembly: GCA_004367935.1. Classification (NCBI taxonomy): domain Eukaryota; kingdom Fungi; phylum Ascomycota; class Sordariomycetes; order Glomerellales; family Glomerellaceae; genus Colletotrichum; species Colletotrichum sidae. Next base: position 12,861 of record QAPF01000599.1, on the reverse strand, counting down.
GGTCCTAGAAAACAGATAGACAAGACCTTGCTCGAATCAACAGCTCATCCAGTCTCCTGATACAAACGGGGGACTGGGGATGGACTGGGAGCAAGCCAATGTCAACGGAATGTGGACAGCAGCTGGGGGTTTTGCCAATTTGCCAAATAGGGCGGGCTTGATCTATTCCCAAAAGACAGTGACACATCCCTCACCCACCCGGCACGTCGATCAAATCGATCAATTGCAGGCCTGCTATCTGTAATGTCACGCGTATCAGGCGTCGTCGGGTAGAGTCCGCTCCCGCGAGTCATAACGACCTGCCTCCTATCGTCGACGTCAGCCGCGCACCGAGGTTTCTTTATCTTTGCAAATAAGCAATACATAACCCTTCGGACAAATGTCCCGCCACCGGGAGTCAGTCAGGGCCCCTCCCCACGCACACCGTGGCCGTGGGACCGGGTGGCCCCGATGGTTCGTGGCCTCTGAGCTTGGCAATCGTGGCCGACGGCGATGCTCCGTCTCCATCTTGGCTTCTGGGGTGATCGTGGAGCGCAGGCTGACTCGCCGGCACTTGGGAGCAATCTAATATACTTTCCAGCAGCGAGTACCGGACCCGCTCCGAAAGACTGGAGACTGATAACTCGTCTGGGTCTCCGTATACTGTGTATCCGTAGAGTGGTGTCGATATGGGGCCGAATACGGGACGGGAGAGTGGCAGCCAGTCAGGGCCGGCCCCGATAACCTTAGACTCGATTATGACGGCTATTTGGGCTGTGTCACTGTAGAGGATCGACCGATTGGCGTCTGTGAAACGTCTGAATCACGTTGCGTTGGCAGATCACTCGCCAGCAATGTCGTTATGTAAGAGAATGGTCGTCGTCGTCACGAGACGACGCAGCAATCAAGCAACAGGCGGAGAGACTCGCGTCCCTGATTCATACGGTTCGGCACACAGAAGCCGGGGCCCGACGAGAGCTCCTCCCACATCACTCTGTTGTGGAGTTTGTCCTCTCAATCACCGAGGCTCAAGGCCAAGCTGGATGGCCATGTGCGGACTCGTCGCCATCACAGGTGACGGCCGGTTGTCGGCGGCAACAGAACCGAAAAGGTATGACGATGACGGACAGATTAAGTGCTGACTAGCGATACCCCTGGCCCAGCTGCGGGTGGGATACCGCCGACCCCATAGAGATACCAGAGTTGTTTCCATCTGTGGAGATGATGGACTCGACCGAGCCTGACGAGATGGCATTACTCGACCCGGCCGGCAATCTGGAGACACTCGGGGCTTCGTCGCGTGCCAGTGGTCGTACGTCCCTGACGCTCACCTTGTTCGTGTCGGACTCCTGGGATTCCCTTGTCGGCGTTGGGATATCACGAAACTCGACCCTCTTGGGCAACTCCATCGTCGTGAGTGAGCCGGTAGCGGTGAGCCAGCCAGCCAGGACTGTCCAAGCCTCCACAGAGATTAACCAATGGCTCGTTACGCAGTCGTCACTGAGCTCCAGGTGCTATACCGGAGATACGAAGCACCACGAAGCACCACGAAGCACTTCCGGTGGCCCAGCAGCGAGAGAGGGAGAGAGTCAAGATCGGGGGTAACACGACACATGTGAGCAAGGACATGGAGAGCAAGGTCGTGGAGAGTCAAGATCGGGGGGTACACGACACATGTGAGCAAGGACGTGGAGAGCAAGGCCGTGGAGAGCATGTGATATATGGAGGGTCCCAAGTTCCCCCTGACGTGTCCCGGACTCGTCTTTCCACTCTGTATCCCAAGCTCAGCCGCTCCAGAAGGTATTCTACCCAAGTTCGGAGCTATCTCGTCTAGCAGTACCGCTGCTACCGCACCGCAAACATGGGTGAAATGATCGTGTCCCACGAGCCATGGGACTTCCTCAACTCGGTGCTGCGCTTCAGGGACGACGACTCCCAGTTCTGGTGGGACCGGACGGGCCGCATGTTCTCGCAGCTGCTCAAGCACGCCGGCTACAGCGCGCAGGAGCAGTACCGCGAGCTCAACTTCTACTCCCTCTTCGTGGCCCCCGAGCTCGGCCCCGCGCCGGACCGCCACGGCAACGTCGGGCGGTGGCGGAGCCCCGGCACGCCCGACTCGACGCCCATCGACTTCAGCTGGGAATGGGGCCGCCGCGACGACCGCGCGACGGTGCGCTACTCGTTCGAGCCCATCGGGCCCCTCGCCGGCACCCCGTCGGACCCCCTCAACAGCCACGCCACCGACGACTGGATCGCCAAGCTCCGGCAGCAGAACATGGTGCCGGGGCTCGACCTCGAGTGGTACGACCACTTCACCCGCCACATCCTCCCGCGCGACGACGACGACACGGGCCGCACGTCCAAGACGGCGGACCGCTTCGTCGAGGAGACGACGCCAAAGGCCGGCACCGTCGTGGCCCTCGACATTGAGAAGACGGGGCCCGTCATGAAGATGTACATCTACCCGGGCCTCAAGGCCGAGGAGCTCGGCATCACCAACCTCGAGCTCGTCGAGCGGGCCATCCGCGGCCTGCCGGCGGACCAGCTCGCCTCGCTCGGGGCCGAGCCGCTGCTCGAATTCCTGCGCGAGGGCACGCGGCGGTACGACTTTGAGACGGGCATCCTCGCCATCGACTGCCTCGCGCCGCGCGACGCGCGCATCAAGGTCTACGTGCGCGCGCGGCACACGACGTTGGAGTACATGATGGACTGCATCACCCTCGGCGGCCGCCTCGACATGTCGGGCGAGGCCCTCGGCGACCTGAGGGCCTTTTGGGAGACGTTCCTCGCCGGCGCGCCCGACGTGCTCGCCGCCGAGGCCCCCGGCCGCGCGAGCCCCGGCTTCTACTACACCCTCGGCTGCGGGAGGCCCATCTCGCCCAAGGTGTACATCTCGCCGCAGTACTTTTGCGCGAGCGACGCGGACGTGCTCCGGCGGCTGCGCGGCTTCTTCGCCACGCGCCGGACGGACCGGATGATGGACAGCTACGAGCAGGCCATGGTTGACATCTTGTAAGTCAAAAGTCACGCTCCAAACAGTGTCTCGTCGGGTTGTTGGATGCTTGCTAATGTGTGGGATAGCGGGCGCAAGACGTTGGAGTCGCGCTGCGGGAGCCATTACTATGTTGGTTGTGCGTTGGCAAAGGGCGAGTTGAGAGTTGTCACGTATCTCAGCCCGCAGTCTTTTGATTGCGAGAGGGACAGGATCAACAGCCGCAAGCCTTGAGGCTGGTATTGCGTTACGTGGGTGGGAGTTTGGTCATGGTTTGCTGGTTTGCTATTTATTTGATATCCGGACGGGTTATGGTGCTTTGTGATGACTGTAAGAGATATTGGTAGTTATTAAATGATTTGTACAAAGCCTCTCTCTCTCTCTTGAGTTGATTCCCATACTGTCGTGATAGCTTCATGTCTTCGGGCCGCTATCGGGTCACGTGGCCCGCTCACGTAAGACATTCCTCAAACCCATATATCAGGCGATACCGCTCCGCAGATAGCTTTCCATACGAACAAGCCTTTACCCACCCATCTCCGTAGGTCCAACGGGACGGTTCGTCACACATACAAACTCCATGACGTTGGCCCCTAGTGAAGCGTGTCACGCAACCCGAGTCGTAGTTCATCCGTACTGAAATGAACTTGGCTTTAGGTTGAGCTACATGGTGTAGAGACCACGTTTCTTGGCACATGATGCATTGACCAGGGGTTAGGACTGGGATGCGGGCAGAAGAACATCGTGAGAGTGGGTGTAGTCTCGTCCGACTAAAGCAGGCTTCGGGTGCTTGAATCAACAGCAAACTCTATTATAGCATCTACGTAATATTAACCCGTTCCGTACAGCCAAGCTCATCGTCTACCCTCTATCGCTTTCCGGCCGGCATCTGTCTATCTCCTCTGCTCCCACGCGGCCCGCTCCAGCAAATCGCACGCCCTCCGCGCGCCCCCCTGAGCCTTCAACTCCCTCCCGATGCTCGCCGCCCTCTCCGCGTAGCTCGGGTCGCCGAGCACCCTGTCGACGGCGTCGCGGACCTGGTCCGCCGTCGGCGTGTCCGTCTGCAGATCGATACCGGCGCCGACCCACGTCACGCGCGCCGCCGTGTCCCTCTTGTCCTCGGACGTGCCCGCGCACACGAGCGGCACGCCGTGCGAGAGCGCCTGCGTGACGCTGCCGTAGCCCCCGTTGGTCACCAGCAGCCGGCACCGCGGCAGCAGCAGGTCGTAGGGGACCCACGCGGCGATGCGCACGTTGTCCTCGTCGACGGCCACGGCCGCGCGGATCTCGCCCGCCAGGCCCGAGGGCACGACGAGCAGCAGCCGCTCGTCGCCCTGCAGCGCCCGCAGCGCCGGCACGATGAGCGACTTCGGGTCCGTGGCGAAGGTGCCCTGCGTGACGCCCACGACGCACCGCCGCGCCGTCGCGACGTCGGCCCACCAGTCCGGGACGCCGGGCGTGGCGCCCGAGAGCGGCGTGACGAGCGGCCCGACGTACCGCACCTGCGGCATGATGGGTTCGGGCCCGTCCTGGTACTCGAGGGAAGGGCACGACGCCTGGATGTGCAGGAACGGGCTGTAGGAGAAGGTGTCGGTGGGTTTCAGGGGCGGCAGGCCGAGGGCCTCGCGTTCCGGGTTGATGCTCGGGAGGCCCAGCGCCGGCTGGCTGAGGAGCATGCCCAGCGCGGACCGCGCCGGGTGCTCGACGCGAGGAGCCTCGCCCGTGTCGGGGAGATACAGCGGGACGACGCCCAGCGTTGCGTAGCGCGGCACCTCTCCCAGCTCGTGGAGGGCCGCGACGCCCTGCGGGAGGGCGTCGTTGAGCACGAGGTCCGGCTTGAAGGACGCCAGCACGCGCCGCATGTCCGTGACCTGCGCCGCCAGACGGCCCTCGAACATGACGGCCGCCGTCTCGACCATGTCCTTGGGTTCTGCGCCCTCGATCCTGGCGTCGACCTTGGCCACGTTCTCCGCGGCGACGAACTTTGCGCCCGACGCCTCGACGCGGCCCTGCTGCGGTGCCACCGTCGTCCACACGACCTCGTGGCCGCGCTCGACCAGTTCCCTGGCCACGGCTTGCATGGGGAGCACATGGCCGGTGGCGGAGAAGCAGTGAAGCAGGAACTTTAACGGTCTGCGGTCCTTTGTTGAGGCGTTGGACCGGCCTGTGGCATCTGGCGTTGAGAGATGCATTGTGTATATGCGTGATGAGACACGGATGGACGAGTGGTGGTGTATACTGATCTGTCGTGCCGGCTACGCTTGATGGCGACGACGATGGGATGAACAGCCTGGCGTTATTCGCTGCTCAAAGCATCGCTTCTCCCTACGCAACGAGCCATGATAGAGACATGAATGGGCATGTGCATTTGCATCTAGCAGGTATTATCGGCTTATCGATGCCAGCCGTCTGATTCGCCAACCCTCGACGATGTGTCAATTCCAGCTCCAACACGCATCTCATGACAACTTTACAAGTATCACACACGTCGTCCCGAGATCGGATCCGTCCTATCGTGTCGATACCCATGTCGGACTTATTGTCGGATCAAGCTTCTAGATGAGCGCAGGAAACCCGCGTCTGGCGGCGGATCTGCGATAAGTCGACGGAACTCGTCTCATTACCCCGGACATTGAGAGCCCACTTACACGACTCGACGATGGCTGCGAGTCATGGGGGTGCCGACGGGACTGCTGATAACACCGACACGGCATGGGGCGGCCCTCAAGGGTGCAACCCGGCAGTTGTGATAGACAACGTGCTCGGGATGGGGTCACCCAGGAGGCCGGATCACGGGGGGAGGGTAGAAGAGCTTCTGGCACCTCCTCCCACCCTGCGCCTTTGATGTCGGGGAGAAGAGCACTTCCGACGAACTCGCACGATCCCGTCGTCACCTCGTCGACCTCCTTTACAAAACAAAAATGTCCCGAGCTGTCGATAGACTTCCCGCTCCCGCAGAGAGCCGTCCGATGAAGGTCGTCGGCCTTGGGCCGAGCCGGTAAGTTGGGCGCAGCATGTGCCCACCTTCACGAACCTGAGCAGCTGAACTCTCGTCCAGAACCGGCACCTTGGGGCTGTGGCAGGCGTTAAAGACTCTGGGCTACAGGCCCTTCCACATCTCGGAGCTGCTCCCCTACGGCTACCAACAGATGAGGGCGCTGCAAGAGGCCATCGTCGCCAACGAGAGCGACGAGCCCTTTGGCCGGGCAGAGTACGACAAGCTCTTTGCGGGCTACGACGTGAGCCAAAACCCCAAAATCCAATCATGCGAACGCTGCACATGTTGCGCAATGTAAATCTCCCCGGAACTCTGGCTGACCGAGCCAGTGCATCGTCGAGAGCCCCTGCTACCTGTGCCCGACAGTCATCAAAACGTACCTGGACGACGCCGACGTCAGGTTCGTCCTGACGGAGCGCACGCCCGAGTCGTGGGCAACGTCCATCGCCGGGTCCCTGGGCGCGTACCACTCCAAGCTGGCGCGGCCGAAGCTGTCCGTCGTCGGGTACTGCGACAGCTTCGTGCGCGAGCTCAAGGCGCTCTTCGGGGCCATGACGCACAGGTGGTCCGGCGGCCTGGAGCCCGGCCAGCCCGGCTTCAACGACGCGCTCGCCGAGAGCTACACGGAGTAGTTGAGTTGCCACTTGTTTCTCTCACCTTCCACCCTCGCTGACGAGACGGAACAAAGCCTCGCAAGCGTCAAGGCTCTCGTGCCGCCTGAGCGACTCTTGGTCCTGAATCTCGAAAAGGGCTTCGGCTGGGACGAGATTTGCGCGTTCCTCGACAAGCCTGTCCCCGAAGAGCCCTACCCGCGCATCAACGCCATGGCCGACTTCCACGTCGCCGCCGAGATGGTCCTGTCGCCCGCGGTGAAGAAGACGGTGCGCATCTTTACGTCCACTGCTGTTGCCGTTGCAGCTATCGGCTTCTGGTACTGGCAGCGACGGAGGTAGAAAGGATGGCGGTCGACCAAAGAGGCTGTAGATACCCGGGTGAATAGGATGATAATGTACATGAACCGTTCAATCGTCCGATTACTTCCATTTAATCTGAACTTTGGCAATCCAGACCCAAGTCAGACCCATTCATCAATGGTCAATACACCTCAGTCCGTCGTCTCCGACGCCTGCGGAGCATACGCCGAAACCTCAACCTCGACCCGCATGCCGGGCTGCCCGAGCTTCGACACGCCAATGCCCGTCAGCAGCGGCGCGTGGTCCGGCGCCCACTTCTTGATGTTCTCGACCATGCGGCCGACGCCGTCTTCCGCGAAAGCCTCGTCCAGGGCGTAGATGCGTACGCGAAACACCTGCGACCAGCCCTCGCCCCCCGCCGTCCTCAGCGCGAGGTCCACGTTCTCAAAGGCCCGGTCGATCTCTTCCTTGAGGCCCGACGGGATCTCTCCCGTCTCGGCATCCCAGCCGCCTGTAGCGTGTCAGCAATCAGCGTGTAAGCCCTGCGTTGTTCCGGCTGCCTGCCTTGTCCTGAAATTTCTATGTTGTCTCCGACGCGGACGGCCTGGCTGTAGTGCATCTCCTTCGAGAGAGTTTCGCCATAGCCTCTGTACGAGGAAAAGTTGAGCCCGGACATTGTTTTTGTGTTGAGTGGTTTGGGCGACACGGTTTATGTCAACTTATGTGTAAAAAAGCGAGACAGCGATGAAGTGAATAGTGTAGTGAGCAACTTTGAACGACGATCGACGAAGATGGATTACTGGCTTTTATTCAGGAGCGACCAACAGCTCAAGTCGAAAATCATTCAAGTCCTTATTGCATGTCACCAGTATCGAGTCTCTTGGCATTCCTAGACACGCCCTAGCTGCGTCACGGACAAACACGATATACGGGCCATCATTCAGCCCGGAGCCTGCACCAAGTGTGGAGTTGAACAACTCTGCAAGGCAGACAACTCAACTGCGGCGCAATGGAAGCCAGATTTCAGCTGTCATCTTAGTAATCTTGCTGCTTTGCTGGCCGTATTCGCACCATTCCACCCCCCGCAAATCGCCAAGTCGGCGAGACCATCGTACCGAACGCATAAGCAGGCCAGGCAGCTGGGACCATGCTAAGGCCGTCGATTGACCTTGGCAGCTCAAAGGACATGTAGCTGAGGGGCGAAGGAACACTTGCCAAGAGTCTCGCCGCACGGTGCGGTGCTTACGGTGTAGGCATCACCATAATCATTTACATGACATCCTAGCAGCTCTGCAATAATGCTGCTTTCTTCTAACCGCGACAAACATGACTCCTGACGTATTGTCACCTTCCGGACCACCTTCGCTCCGACTTGACCCACTCCGGTCCGAAACACCGCCGGAACCGGCCCCACCTCGTCTCGGCCATCAAGCTCTCCACAGAACCCAAGCGACACCAAAGACAGCCGCCGGCACGGCTAGATAGCCCGCTGCGGCCTTGACACCGCGCTTGACCTCCTCCGTCTGGAAGTTCTTCATCCAGCGCTCAAACTCCCTGCTGTCGTTCAGGTGAGGGAACGGCTTGTCCGGAACCTCCTTCCCGAGGAACTCGCACAGCGGTTCCCACCCGGAGCCGAGCTGGTACTCGAGCAGACGCTCTGCCGGGACCGAGTTCCTGATCTTGTCCGTGTGCTCCCTGCTCACCCTCCTCGCGTTCCTCCGCCACCCTGCTTCGTCGCTGCACTCGAACATGGCGTAGAGCAAGTTCTGCATCACCGTCACCGGTTTCGCCGTCTGAAGCGGCTCGATGAGGTTGACGACGGCCCACATCTTCCAGGTGAAGAAGGACCTGATGACGCCTTCGTCGTACGACCTGTACCACTTGTCGACGTCGCGGTCGACCAGCACGACCTTGGCCTGGGGCGCGGCTGTCAGCCGGTACTAGGCTTGTAATTACCCACCCCATGGGTACCTATAGGTTACCTAGATAATAGGTTGGGTAGAAGCTTTACCTATAGGTCTGACCCAAATGGTCTATGAGGCTATAGGTACTTATAGTATTACTTATAGGTAGCTATAAGTACTTAGTAAAATAGTATTCTAAATAATAAGTAATTATAAATACCTAGGTAAAATATATTAAAATACTAAAAGAAAGGTAAATAGTAAAATATAAATAATTTAGTATTTAATAATAATAATTAGTAAAGATTATTATATAGGTTATAGTTATTATTTATAGTAATTATTTATAGTAATTAATATTAGTAGTAATTCCTAGTTTTTATGAAATTAATTGTTACTACTAGTACTTATTCTTCTATATTACTTTGTTCTTCTATATTAATATCTTCTAGCTAGGTATTAATTTTTTATTATTCTACTTAGTATTCTTATTCTATTTATACTTTTTTTTATTATTATAGAATTATATTAATATCTTCTAGCTAGGTATTAATTTTTTATTATTCTACTTAGTATTCTTATTCTATTTATACTTTTTTTTATTATTATAGAAGTATACTTTAGTAATAATAAAATTTAAACTAGTCTCTAGTTAATAAGATAGTATTAGGATTAAGTAAAGGGGAATAAGAAATAACTAAACTAATTAGTATATAGCAGAAAGAATTATAACTTAGGCTACTAGTAATATATAGGAATTAGTAGGTAAAAATAATATCTTTCTATATAATAATAATTTACTTTATATATATAGCTATTAAATTAATTATTAGATAAAAATAAGTAAAGTAGAAAATAGTGAATAATTAATAATATTACTTATATTTAAATATTTTTATAAAATACTACTTAGTATTATAACTTAATAAGACTAAAGCTGAATAGTAAGGCGCCTAGCAGCTATAAAGTATTTATATATATAAAAGGAAGGATATAATAAAAACCTACTAGACTATAGAGGAACTATAATATAAATTACATAATAATAAGAAATAAGTAATTATTCTATAAGATAAGTAATTAATTAATAGATCCCTAAAGTAATTAGTAAAGTAAAGTAATTACTAACTTATAAATAATAATTACTCCTCACTTTTAGATTAGTAAAAAATAGTATAATACTAATAAGAATAGAAAAACTTATAATATTATAGATTTATATATAAGATAAACTTAAATATACTTAAAATCAGACTTCTATAACTCTTTAGTAATTAACTTTATAATTATCTTTAAATACTCCTAGTTTTATTCTTATAATTATCTTATAACTTTTTATTAAACTTATACCTAATTACTATAAACCTTAAAGATTTAATCTTATTAATATAATAATAATACTATTACCTATACCTTATAGCTTCAACTTATTACTAATAGACTTACCTCTATTAAACTTAAAACTAGCTATAATATTTTAATTACTCCTATTTAATAAGTAGACCTTATAAAGCTTATTTAATAATATCTAGGAAAAAATATCATTATATCTACTAAATATTAAACTCCTTCTACTTCTTCTAATTCTTAAGAAATACCCTATAAAAATAAATAACTTATTAAACCTTTAAACTAGGAAATAAAAAACGTCAAACCTTCTAATAATAAAAAAAATAACTATACTAAACTTATATAATAGTTCTAGAAGACTAATAGAGATATAGTTAAAATATAAAAAATTATTAATAGTAATATTATAAAAATCTATTAATTCTAATAGAATCTCTATAATAATTTAAATTAGTAGTAACTCCTTACTTTTTAATAAGAAGTTAATACTTTTCATACTACTATTAATATTATCTAAATACTAGTTAAGTTATATAAAAAAATTTAATTTAACTTACCTCAAGTTTTTAATAAAACCCCTAGATATTTTAAAGGATTTTTTACTTAAGTTAAAACTTATTATTAGTTTTACAACCTTAGTTTTAAAGATAAAACTAAATAAGTTATTTATATTATATTATTCCTTAAAAAGAGAACTCTTATATAGTTTAAACTTTATCTTACTAACTTCCTTATTTATAAATAAAATAACCTTAAAATAAAGATTTAAACTATTTTTATAAAACTATTATAGTTTTAAAAATACCTTAATCTTATTATTCTAAGAACTAGATAAGTAATAATAGTATAAATAAGACTTTATAACTCTTAAATAGAAAGATATAACTATATATTATATAGCTAAATTTAGACGTATTTATACTAAACTCAACTATACTAATAATATTAAAATCTTCATATTCTACTAAAAACTAAAAGAAAACGTTAAAAACAAACTTATCAAATAAAATAAACCTAATAACTTCATTATATATATATAGAACTTACTATTAAGATTAATAACTAACTCTTTAAATATTACTATAAAAAAAGTAAATAGCGATAATCTTAATAACCTAATAGTAAATATAAATACTAAAAATTACTACATACCTACTAGAACTAATATAATAATTAGAGAACTAAATAATAATTCACCCTATAATAAAATACGTCTTATAGCTACTATAGTAAACCTATAGACCTTACTATTAGAGCTACTATTAAAAATAATAAATAATAAGACTTTAAATACTATAATTACGACAAACTAGGATATATAGCTAAAGATTACTACTCACCTAAACACCAGTAATAAAGATAATAATTTCAACTAATACCTAAACGAACCTAACAAATTAATATTACCAAAAAGGAAATACCTTATACCTTTCTAACCTAGATAGCCTATTTTAACAATACTTATATTATATACTAAAGTTCTAAAAATAATATAAAATAGTACTTTAAGAAATTTTCTAAGAAATTAAAATATAATACTACTTTATACAATATATTACTATATATTAAGAAGACGCTAGTAATAGCTACTATTAAGAAAGAAGAAGACTTCATACTAGTCCTTAAGTAAGACTAAATATAAGAAAACAAAATAGTAATCCTATAGCTATAGGTAGTTAAGAGAAAACTTTACTATAGGTTTAGCTAAATACCTAATAGATAGCTATTACTGAAAATTCAGTATCAAATCTAGCAAAAAATTAATACTAGAAAAAACCTACCTCTTACTTAAGTTCTTATATAGTAACTTAAAATAAATAACAGAATACTAATAAAAACCCTTACTATAATTAAATACTATAAACTAGAATGTAAAGTTAAAAAATAACTTAATAACTTCTACTAATAAAAATATATCGAAATTAGTCTAGAAATCTATATTAATCTAAGCAACTTATTTAAATTAATTAATAATAATACCAAGTCAGATAACAATACTATTATAAACTTAAGATCTTCTATTTTATAGTAACCAAGTAGTAATAAAAGTAAGTAACTTAAGATTAAGAAGATTTACTTAACTTAAAATAAGTAATTTATCATATTTTATAGAATTCCAAATAATTAGACTTTAAACTATCCCAAAACAATTCTCTATAATATAGATAACGAATTTTTATAAATTAATTACCTAGCTTATTAAATTATTTTTTAAAAATATTATATATAAGATAACTATATACCATACTTCAGTAATAAATTTAATAGATAATTCTTCCTATAATAATTTAAATATAATCTAATTCTAAATATTTACCTTAATATAAATCTACTATTTTAAAAACTTCAATATTTTAATAAAAATAATTTCGCAATATTTATACCTAGTAAAAACTACCCTATAATATATATAAATAATATTATTAGTAAATAGGTAGATTATAAGTTAGACTATTATATAATCTATTATATCAATAAAATAAGAGAATAATACTATTAATATAATAAACTTTAGAAATAAGGAAAAAATACTAAAAATAAACTAATACTACTAATATTAAAATATAGAGAATTAATATTTAGTAAGATATTTCGAGAAAGAAGGATTATAACTTATTATTATAAAAATAGAATAATATTAGAATAGAAGTATTATAAATAGTTAAAAAATTAGACTTACTTATTAAATAAAGATAAAGAAAGGTATTTTAGACAAGGTTTTTA
>QAPF01000598.1:0-23386 GCA_004367935.1 Colletotrichum sidae | reverse complement strand
CTATTATAATATTATAAACTTATTAGTTTTCTAGATATCTCTTTAAGATACTTATTATAAATATATATTATATAGAAAGAATATATTATAGGTATAATTATTATTATTCTATATTATTATTCTCTTTATATTGCTTCCTAAGATCTTCTTATTCAATAAAATAAAACTTTTTATTTAAGATTACTTCTTTTTTATTAAGTATAATCTGAACTCTAAGAGTTAAATTGAGAGTTAGATATCTTTTATTCTTTAGTTTATTTTATCAGGGAAAGGTTTACTATATTATTATAATTATTAAATTAATCTCTTATTATCTTTCTATCTATTAAATATATATAAGGTATTAAGAGATAATAATAAGAGATAGCAATTTACTAAAAATCCTTTTCTTTTACTCATAGTAATCTTATTATATTTATTATTATATTTTTATTTTTATATGTTAATAGAGATCTAGGTTATTAATTTGTTATATAATAGATATAAGTAATATTAAATTAATAGGTTACTATAAGTTCGCCTTCTTTTCCTATTTTTACTATATAAGCTTCTATAAATCATATTAATATCTTAGGGTAATATATAATTATAATAGCTGTAAGTTTATCTATTTCTACTATATAGGTTTCTAGAGATTTTCTTAAGAAGTATCCGAATTTTATTTCTTTATATTATTCCCTATTAATCTATAGTTAAATAGTAATAAATAATACTAATAATAGTAAAATACTACTAATTACTATTAGTTTATAATTAGTAAATATTATAATTAATTAATTATATAAATAGTATATAACTAGTTATTTCTATTTATAATATCTACATCTATATCTTAGTATATATATATACTATATACTAAAGGAATAAATCTATATAATAATCCTTCTACTCTTATTAGTTTAAATAAGTAGGTTAACTACTTAGCTACCTACTACTATAGCTTTAGCTATCTTAATACCTTTTTCAATCTGATAGATAGTTTCAAATCTTAAATTTATATAAGAACTACTCCTTAACTTTATAAAGTAGCTTTTAAAACTATCTAATTCATATTAATAACTCCTCTAGAGCCATTTACTATATTCTTCTATAATTTAATTTATATAAAGAAAGATATAAAGAAGTGAAGAGTTAAAGTACTTCTTAAGAAAATTAAATAGAAAGAATAGATAGAATAACATACTAGAATAATCAGGAAATCTTAATTGAAAGTTATCTTTTGGCTAGTATTCTTTAATTATTTTATAATACTATAAAATCCTCTTACTTATAACTATAGAATAGTATAGATATTTTACTAGAAGAAATCTTAACAATTCAATCTTTTTAAGACTTTGAAAGATAAATACTATGAGTTCGAATAATAAACTTTAGCTATGAAGCAAATTAGATATTAGAGAATTCTTAAGACATAGAAATAAAAGAACTCTTATTCTAAAAGTTCTATAATAAAGATTATTGCTATTATTTATATCCTGTTGAATAATGTTTACTTATCTATATATTAAAACCATAATAATAGCTAAATGTACTTATCACAAAAAAATAGATTAAGTTGTATGCTTGGAATAAAGTTAATAAAGCTTTTATGAGAGATTTAAAGATTCTAGAATAATACTAAATTATACTTATAAGCTTAATAAGGGGAGTTTTATATATTCAGCCCCCCGTTTAATAGGTAGGCTTATATAACGCCTAGTAAAAGATTTCTATAATAGGAAAATACCTAGTTATATACTATAGCCTCTATAAATCTCTATAGGTAAGTATAGGTAAAAAGACCTAGTAGTATAACTACTAGTTTAGACTTAGCTGTAGTCCAGAAGCTATATATATATAGAAGCCAAAAGGTGACAGAATAATAATTAGATACGCAAACTTAATACGCTTAATAAGTATATGTATTTCTTAGGAATTAAAGCTTAACTAGTTATTTATAGAAATTAATCATTATAAGATACTTGTAAAGTATATATAACTACTCTAATGAATGTGTTATTCTAAACCTCCATAATGGTTACTAATTACTCTAGTTTTAAACTATTTGAAAATAGAATAATTAATACCTTTATATATATAATACTTAATATAATTATTTATATAAGAGTACTTCTAGAATATTGAATACTAAGTAAGATCTATTAACTTAATAAAGTAATATATAACTTTTAGAAATCTCTTTTCTTCTAGTAATACGATTTAGAAGCAAATCTTAAATAGCTTAATTTTAAAGTTATTATAAAAGGATTACATTACTAATTTAAGAAATATATTATCTTCTTCTTCTATAGTAATAATTACATATTTACTTTCCGTTCAAAAGATACTTTCACAAAACTTATATTATTAGTAAACCTTTAATAGAAATATTACTTTAAAAACAATGGGACTTTATAATAATTACTTAGTATTAAATATATTTAAGATTAAGTAATAAATAAAATATAATTCTTATAAATGATATATATTAAAAGGCTCTCTAGATACCTTATACAATATACATAATAGATTAAGTAGTCCAAACCCCTCTAAAAGCTGAAGGGACTTTTATTATCATACAATCAAACTTCTTATATAGAAATCAAATACTACTAATAGAACATTAGTAGGAGGGATTAATAGCTCGCTCTCTATGATAACTATTAGTAGATATATTACCCCCTAAAATATAATTTAAACTATCCTATTCCCCTACTTACTACTATAGCAAGCTTCTAATTAATCTAGAGTTAAATCTCTTATAGCTATAAGAACTAGTATACCTCATCTATATTAATCTTTTCATAAATAATAAATAACTAATAACTCTTTCTATAATAACCTTCTACTTTTATATTCTTATATTCTTACGCTTTTATACTTCTAGAACTATATATAATTCAAATATGTCGAAATATCTATTTACTACTAACTAGAAGTATTATATTCGAATCTTTATTATAACTTTAATATCTATAATTTTAATATTCCTCTTAATTAAATTCTATTTAATCTTAGATAATAGTTTTATACTATTAATATAGAAGTTCTCTACTATTAAAATCAGCTAAGCTATAATCTCTACATAAGTATAACACAGCTCGACCTACTCTTATTACTATATAATCTTAATATATTAATTAAATATAACTAATATATAAATTATATTTAGATAGATAGAAATACTTGTAATATAATTAGATAGCTTTTAAAACTTTATAATTATATTATTGAAGTACTTTAAAATATCTAGTAACTAGTATTATAATAAGGTATTAATACTAAAGTATTATCTATTTAATATTTAATCTCTAATACTATAAGCTTAATATACTAACTCATAGAATAACTAGATAGCTTTCCTTTGAGAATTTATAAGCTACCTATTAATTATAATATCAAGACTAATATTATTGAAGTTTAATTGGATTTACTAATAGTTTTGATTATAATACTATAAAACTAAATAATTATGATAATACTAATATATAATACTTATCTAGAAACTATCTACTAAATAATAAAGATATTCCTATTGTAAATTTTAATATAGATATAAATAGCTAATTATATGATAAGGAGAAATAAGATTTTATTATACTAAAGTTAAGTCTAAGTCTCTAAAAATAAGCTATTGATAATTATTATCTTCTAAATAGTTTATAACTCTTTAGCTTTAAGTTATTTTAATATTAATCTAATATTTATAATACTCTGATAAGACTAATATTAAGATAGTATATCAAAAATATTAGATATTTTATATAAGTATATAATATTTATTAGCATTTATAGAAATACTATAAGTACTATTAAGACTTATTAGAATTCCTATTAATTCTTCATAAATTTAAAAATAGATTTCTATTAATTTTATAATAAAACTACTATCTATTAAAATAGGAGTTTAAGGTTCTTATTAGCAATAATCAATTACTTATTGAAGTATATTTAATTAGAAACTCTAATATTTATAATTATTAAAGTTTATATAGTGAGACTCTCAGGTATCTTATAGTAGTTCTGCAACTTCTTAATAAATATTATTACTAATTATAAATTAAAGAAAATTAATATTCCTTAAATAATATTATCCTAGTTAATAAGAGTAATGTAATTATTATTAATATTATTCTACTTCTAAACAAATAATTAGATAGAAAGAATAATACCAAAGATTTAAGTACTTATATATATATATATATATATTACTTTCTAATAGCTAGACTAGCTAGCTTATATTACTATATATTAATTGATATCAAATAAGAACGACTTTCTAATTATTAAAATTAGTTTAAATAGGTTTTTAAATAAATTCAATATTATACTTATTCTATACCTTTAAATTATATAAAAGACTACTTACTCTAGTTGAAAGTAGGCTTTAGTAGTCTTATTTTACTTTAGGAAAACTATTACTATAGTCTAAGTTGTAATAGTTTATATATAAGAATACAATAAAATAGATATTAAAAGAATATAATAAATAGCTAAAATATTTGAAATTAGAAACAAAATATAATTATCATTATATTATATTAAAATAAATTAGTTAAATATGAAATGAAACTGAATAGGCTCTAAGTATTAAATTATTCAGATATTAAACCTATTAAATATTATATAACCTGCTTGATATAGTAGTTTAACGTCTGGCTGGCTTTTACTATTTTATAGTAAGAATAATAGGTTTAAATCCTATAGTAGGTAACTATAACTAGTATTCCTACTAGTTATATAAACTAAGTATAATAACTACTACTAATTATTAGTTCTTACTAATAGCTATAAATAGCTAGTAACTATTAATAGCTAGCAATAAGTACTACTAGCTAGCTAGTATCAATATTATATAACTAACTACAATCCCCTAAAGGATAGTAATAATAAATATAAGTATATATATACCTTCTCTTTATTAGCTATCATATTAACTAACTATATTTACTACTTAAGATTTCTTCTATTTAAACAGTTCCTCAGTTCTAGTATTATCTATAGGATTTATAAAGTAAGAGCTAACTACTAAGTATAGCTTCCTTTAAAGGGTCCTAAGAAGCATATAACTCTAAATAGATTAAAAACCTTCAATATAACTACAAATTAAATATTATATGAAATATCTTTATAAATATCTACTTAATATTCTATATTGAATCTTATTAGATAGATAGAAAAAAGCTGATTATTATTTAAATAATATATAGATATATATCTTAACTTTATCTTAATTCTTACTAAAGAGAATAGTAAAACTTGAGAGGAGTATAAAGTTAAAGAAATATTAATAGTAAAGAATATCTTGGGTAAAGATAAAAATATAATATACTCATTAAATAGAAAGATTATAATATCTTAATATAAGGATTCTTAGAAAGCCTTATTAATAATAAGACCATATTATAATTTGAATTATAATATAGAGATATTGGAAAAAATAATAGATTAATATTAATTTATTGAGAATAACAGCGATATAGACTATAAGCTAAGTAATATAATAGCTTTTAGGGGAAATATATAGATTACTATAAGACTTATCTTTTAAATACTAAATTTCCTTGGTTTTACTCTATACTTAGAATAGTATATAAGCTCTTTACTTTATATGTAGATTTAACTATAGACTTTACTTAATAATAGTATCTATATTAATACTAGCTTATAGTTAGTTAAACTAGTCATAATATTATAGCTAAAGGTAACTACTAATATTATAGAGTTGAGAGCTTTTGTAACTTTCTTAAGAATAGAATAGAATAGAGTATTTATAAGAATTAAGTATTCCATAATCTATTAGTCTTCTATACTTTTCATGATAAACCTAAATTCTAGTAAATAATTATATAGCTACTTATAAAGAAACAATAATAAAATAAGTATAAAGATATCGAGTAATAATAATCATAATTAGAATTATTAGTATTCTAAACTAAGTTTTAATAAAGTTACTCTAATTACTATAATTGATTAAAAGTTTATAAATATTTAAGAGAAGATTATCCAGCCATCTAATAAGTTATTATATTTAGCTAATAATATTAGAGATTAAATATTAATTAGATAATATTATAATATTTAAATCTTATTCTTATACTAGTTATTAGATATTTTAAAATATTATAGTAATATAATTATAGGGGTTTAAAATACTATCTAGTTATACTAGAAATATCTATAATTATATGAGTATTATTCATATATTAGTTATACTTAATTAATATATTAAGATTCTTTGAAAATAAGAATAGTTCGGTCTTATTATATTCATAAAGAAATTATAAGTTAGTTTAAATTAGTAGTAGAGAGGTTTTATTTTAGTAATATAAAGTGTTATCTTAGGAATAAGTAAAATATGGTTTATAATAGAGATATTAAGGTCATAGATATTAAGCTTATAGTTATCTTTTAAATAGAGTATTTATAATTAGTAGTAATTACATATCTTAAGATATTTGAATTATTTATAATTATAAAAGTATTAGAGTATAGAGGTATAAAAATATAAAAATATAAATGTATAAGATTATTATAGAAATAGGTATTAGGTATTTATAATTAAAAGCTTTAGTATAGAGTAAGTATATTAATTACTATAATTATAAAAGATTTAACTTTAAATTAACTAGAGGTTAGTTATAGTAGTAAGTGGGGGGTAGGAATACTAAAGTTATATTTTATATTATAATATATCTATGGATAGTTATAATAGAAAAGCGATTTATTAGCTTTTCTTTAGAAAGCATATAAGAAATTAATAATATATGTTATTCATATAAAATGAATATTATAGTCTGTTTAATCAATATAGTAATCCTTATTTTTAAATCTGCTTTTTATAAAGTATTTAGAAGAGATATTATATAATCTATTAGTAGATATAGATAGTAATAACTTATAAAAACTTATAATACTTATAATATTTATTTCTTATTTCTTCTTATTTCTCTTTATAATTAGAATTATATTAATGTAGTTATTATTTAATATATTAAATTAATAATTACATTAACTTTAACTTTATTTCTAATTGATTAAATTATACTACTTTTTTTATCTATTATTAAATATAATAATTAAACTGATTAATATTAACTCATATTAATACTAAAAGATATTTTGAGCAATCTTTAAAAGTTTAAATTAGAAAGTATATAGAGCTTTACTAGTAAAAGATCTCTATTAAATAATTATAGTCTATCTGATAGATTTATATATTTCTAAACTTATAGGTTTTAGAAGAATACTAATGATTGAAATATATTTAAATTATACTAGTTATAGATTTTCTCCTAACTTATAATCCTAGATTATATTTCATTTCTTATAGTTTATTAATAGTTTTAAAAGGATATAGTATAACGATAATAAAATAATAGTTTATATTAGTAAATATAGAAGAATATTATAATTTATAAGAATAAAAATAATAATAAGTATTTATTAGAAAGTTAGATTTTTATAATAGGAGAAGTAAATGCTACTTTCTAATAATAATATGAATACTAATAAAATATAGATTTAATATTATATATATATATATATATGTATATAGACTTCAATTCAAAAGACTTATAGAATATCTATTAAAAAGCTTTTTAAAAGTAGGAGAAGATATATCTTAATATTATAAAAAGAAGAAGGTTTCTAATACTTAAGAATATTTTATAAGTAAAAAAATATATTTTTTTATGAATGGAAAAGTTATAAAATAGAAATTGATAGAAGTATTTAAAAAAGAGATATTAATATAATGAAGAAAAAGGAATATTAAATATAATTATAAGAGATATTATTAATTAAAATAGGAGATTGAAGAAATTCTAAGATATATTATCTCATTCTAAAAGGTTAGAAGATTAATATGTATTATAAAAAATAACTTTCTATATTAGATAATTAAAAGAAAGGTATTTTAAATATATATAATATTAATAATATTAACTATTAAGAATATATTAATCTTAAACCTATAATTAATGATAATTTATACTTAGATAATTGTATTTATATTATAAATTCTAAATGTAAAAGTGATTTTAATTAAGAAAAATAATAAATAGAATTATAAAGACTTTTAAAGTTTTATATATTTCTAAGGAGAAACTATTAGATATTTCTTCAGTAATCTATTATTTCATAATATTTATATAAGATAATTATAATATGTTTTAGTAAAGTATATTAACTAAGTAATAAGTATATAAAGAAAGGTTAAAATATTTTAAAAGAGGATAGATAGATATTTATTACTAAATATACTAATAATAATATTAGATTAAACTTTATTAGAAAGGTATTCTTTATATATTAGCTAAATAAGTATATATTTATTATAGAATATTAGTTATATTAATTTATAATAATATTTCAATCTATTAAATAATTTTCTATAACTATAGAAAACTTAGAACTCCTTATAATTTACTATAAATACTAAAGAGAATAGAAGAATATAAACTTCTAAGTATTTATAAGAGATTATAGTTATATTAATATAATCAAGATATTTAAAAGAATAGTAATTAAAATTAACTTATTTAGATATATCTATTAACAATTTGAAAGTTTATAAGAAAAAAATAATAAAAGGATATATATAACTATATACTAAATATATAGTATAGTTATCTTTTTCTATAATCTTCTCAATAAGGTAAAATTAGTTATTAATGAATTATCTATATAGACTATAGAGATCTTAAGAAACTAATAAGAATAATCTAAAGAAAGAAGTAATTATATTATATATTATACTTAATATTTTACTAATCATATAGATAATAGTTAAAAATATAATTAAGATTTTAAATTTTAGTAATTAGATTAATTTGTATATCATTAAAATAGTAGCTTTAATTTAAGAATATTTATAAAACCTTTTACAATAGTAACATATATAGTAAATCTTAAATTTAATCTGATTTAATATTATAATATTAGTTAGTAAGATATATTATAAAGAAATTTAGAATAGTAATAATATAATTTAAATAAGTATTTATTATTGAAAAAGAATTATTAATAGAAACTACTATTTCTCTAATAGTATTAAACTAATAGAACTAACTATAGAAATATTATATAATAATATAAATAAAGTATTAGAAGATATCTTTATAATAATTTACTTTATAATTATTAATAATAAGATTAAAATAGTTATTTCTAAGAAGGTTATAGAGACTTTCTAAAACTATATTTATTATTATTCTCTAATACTAATTAAATAAGAACTTTCTTTTAATTTTAAAGATTTCTAAAAATTATATTTAGAAATATCTTTTTAGATATGAAAATAAGAAGTCCATTAATAAAAAGAAAATAGTAATTTAAAGTTCTCTAAAGGATTATATTTCATATTTATTTCAATAAGATTACTCTAAAAGTAAATAAAAAGTCTTAATATAGGTAAAGCTCTATAAATCTTTATATAGCTTAAATTTCTATTTTTAACAGGTATTAACTTTAATATTATACAAATAATTATTTTATTCCTCTTTAAGCTTTTTAATATAAAGAACTTCTAAATTTACCTTAGAGATCTAAATGATATAATTAAATATAAGGGAATATTACTATTTATAGAGAAATATACTTGATACTTATAAGTTTGGAATTAAGAAAACTCTTATATTAAAACTATTAATTTCCTTATAGAGATATAAATATAATAACTCTATAATATATCTACTATTTTAATATTTCTAAATTGAGTAATAGAAGCTTTTCGCTTTATATAGAGAATATTTAATACCTAGTTAGAACTCATACTCTAACCTACTTTATACTAACTATTATAGCTATAGTAATCTTAAGTTTTTAAATTATAATAATATTATACTAATAGTATATATATCCCATAATATTTCTAGTTTTGAATTATCTTAGCTTTCCTAACTATTAACTAGTAACTATAAGCTATAGAATTTAATATATATATCTTTTCCGATACTTAATAAACTACTTCTTATTTATATTTAAAATATTTAAAGTTATTACTAAATATCCTACTTTTAAATACTAGATTCTTTTTTATTCTTTCAATCTTATACTTCTTAGCTATACTATTAACTTTATCTATTCGTAATATCTTAAAGTTAAATTTAACTATAGTTTTTCTTAACAAGCTAGGAAAGATAGTAAAATCATTTTTATATAATATTAATTTATTCAAGTCTTAATAAGAATAATTTTCATCTTTATAATTATTAATAGTTTTAATAAAATTAATATTTATTTTAAAATTATAAGAATTAAGTATAATAATAATAATTAGAAGTATTTTATAAATAGTTCTTACTATTATTATTAGTAGTAGTCATAGTATTATTATTATAAATAGCTATTAATTGAAATATATTAAAAGAAGCTATTAATTTATATTCTAAAGATAAAGAGAGAGTTAATCTATAGTATTCTATTACTCTCTTTTATCTATAAGACTAGTATTATTAAATATACTAGTAGTAGTATTACTAGCTAGTATAGATTAGTATTATAAGTATTATTATTATTAGTTTAATACTATAAAACTATTATTAATATCTTAAGCTATGTTATACTATAGAAACTATTATACAGCTTATATTAATCTTTTAGATTAGAATTAGATTTAAACTAAATATTATACTATTAAATCTTTCTACTATATTTATATATAGATAGATATATATAGAAGCTATAGTATACTACTAGGTTTTTTATTATAATAGAGATTTGATAAGAAGTATTATATAAAGCTTCTTGTTAAATAGAAAGCTAAATATAAAATATGCTATAAGTTAAATTATATTCTTAATAGAATAAACAAAATAGTTATTACTAGTAGAATCAAGATACTTATAAAAACTATTACTATTACTAAAGAAATAGTAGAATATTATATTTATTTAAATTGAATTTTAAAAAGAACTGTAGATTTAATATAAACATTATTATTAGTATTATATTTCTTAATAATAATAAACCTATATTATATATAATAAATATACTAATAGTATTTATAACTATAAGATTTCTGAAAAGCTGTTTTATTAAAGATATATACTATATATTAAGAGTATATTAGATTAATATATAAGAGAACTCTTTAAATAGAGTTATCATTCATATAAAATATAGTCTTACTACTAATAACTCTAAAATAAAACTAAAAATATAAATAATAGAATTAAGATAATATTAATTAGGATTAATAATAATATTAGTAATATTAAAAATACCATATATTCCTATTAACAGCTTCTATAACTATGTATAATAAATTATTAGAAATACTAAGAATAATTCTATAATATAATTGAACTAATTAATAATACTAATAGTTCTAATAATCTTCTATTTACTTTTCTTATCTTAAAAGTATATTTATATCTTAATATATTCTTACTATTATTACTAAACTTAAGCAGATAAATTATTACTATTTAAAACCTAATAAAAGTAATATATAAGATATATATATAAAGTTAAATCTTAGATATTATAAGGAAATCTAATATTCTTTCTATTTTAACTATTAACTAACTATTACTATAATTAAATACATTTATACACTAAGATATATAGATAAAGCTAGATTCTTTAGACCTATTTTAATTAATATAAATGAAAATATTAGAAAAATAAAGAATAAATCTAGTACTTTCTATAGAATAATAGTTATATTATATTACTAGCTTTAAATTAAAAATACTAATAACTAAAACCTTTATAGTAATAAGATTTACAAAAGATTTAGAAAGAGGAATAATTCTAATAATAGTATTTAAAGAAAACTAAAATAGTAAAAATACTTATATAAGAATTATACTTTTATTTTAAGAATTATTTCTCTAATATTATATATTTTTATATTTATTTGATAGTAAAAGAAGTAGGAATATTAGCTAAGAATTTTATTTTTTATTCATATAAGTTTATTAAAATATTAATTAAACCTTTTAAAGAGTTATCTATTAAAGAATGCGAAACTCTATTAGTAAAATGAATAATATATTTTAAATATCTTTATTATAGAATGGTTTCTAGGGATTTCATAAGTATATATAGTAATATAAATAGCTATCCTATTACTATAAAAAACCTATAAATAGTAGTTATATATAGAGGCCTTTTTTCCTTATATATCAATATTTATTAAATAAAACTACTTTTAGCTATTTATAGTTTAAAAAGGGCTTGCCTAGTTTTAATAGGATAGTATAAACCTATTATTACTACTTATTTTATAATAAATAGTAGTATAACTAACATAACTATTTGAGTAATAAGGCTATAGTTATAACCTATTTAATAAGACTATTATAGTTATTTATAATAAGGTATTATAAAGCTATAGCTAAAGTACGTTGTTTTTATTAAAAGTACTATAAAGTAAGAGCTATCTTATTAAAGAGGGTAGTAACTACTTTATATATTTTATTTATAAAACTTCTTTCTTTTAATTTGAAGAGATAGAAGCTTTAGATTTAATAATTTCTTTTTTTTAATTTCTTCTTATTAATTATATTATCTTTATCTAATTACTAATTAGATTAAATAGATTAACTAGATTAGTATATAGACTTCAGCTTAAAAGCAGGATAATAATAATATTATTATTACTTATTAATTATAGTAAGTATTATAGTAGTTAATAGTATAGCTACTATTATAATAACTACTATAGTAATTAATATTCTTAATACTACTACTTATTATATATAATAGTTAAAATAGTTATACTACTTCTAATAATAATAATAGTAGTTATACTTCTATATAATCTATAGTATCTATATGATTTATAGTATCTATATATATATAGGGTCGTAATTATATATCTATATAAAATAAGAGTACTATTAGTACTTACCTTCTATATAAGTAGATTTATAATAATAATAATAATACTAATAATAATAATAATAGCCTGAGATCTATCTTTACTAATAAGATATATAATTCTAAAGATTCTAATAATAATATTTCTAATACTCCTGAAAGTAATATTAAAATAAGTATTAGTAATTATAATATGCCTAATGATTCTAGTAGTAATAATGATTATAGTAATAATAATAATCCTAATAATAATTATATTAGTAATAATATAGTAAGTACTAGTAATAGTACTAGTTATTTAGAATGTAATGATTTAGACTAAATAGAAGGTAGAACTATAAGGGTATAGCTTCTTTTTTTAACTAGAGGTAATTATTATAAAATAGTTTCTAGGGATTATATAAATATATATAGTAATATAATCAGCCGTCCTGTTACTATAAAAAACCTATAAATAGTAGTTATATATAGAGGCTTTCTTTCCTCATATATTAATATTTATTAAATAAAACTACTTTTAGCTATTTATAGTTTAAAAAAGGCTTATCTAGCCTTAATAGGGTAGTACTGACTTATTATTACTACTTATTTTATAATAATTTTAATATCTAAAAATATAAATTAAAAGAAACTACTAGTCTCAGATTTATTAAGAATGTAAGAAGTACTAATAAAATATTATATAAGGAATTATAACTAATTATTAAAAATCTTAACAATTAGGTAAAAACTAATATGTTTATATAATTAGTAATAATATAATTAATTAATTTTAACCTTATAGTAGTATTATTAGTAGAACTATAATCTAGTATTTTTACTGAAATCTACTTTTGTAAAATTATTTAAATATATATACAAATAAAAATATAGTTATTTATTTTAAACTTATGAACCTACTAATTAGTCTATAGTATTTATATCTATAGAATAGACTTATTATTATTAATAAATTAGTATATAGTCTTTTTAAACTAGGTGGGTATTGAAATATGATATAGTCTAATTATCATAAAGAAAACCTAAGAATTAAGATTTTTTTATATAGTTTGTATCTTATAAGTTCTGAGTTAAATAGGTTATATTTTATATTATAAAGATATAGATAGATAATACTTTCAGCTTTTCTTTATCTAAGCTTAATAATGGAGAAGAAAAGAGTTCTAATAGATAAGATTTATAATAAGGCTAAAATGAATATTTATTGATACTAAGCTTCTAGTATTTAGAAGAAATATAATAATTCTTAGAAAAGGTAATAATATAACTTTTTTTAAAAGACTTGATATAAATAAATTAGATTTATTAATTAGATATCTCGTAATGTAAAGTTAGTTCATATAAGATATTAAATAAAAAAGATATATATAATCTTGATATATTATCAAAAGATAGATCTTAACTTCTGCCTTATGACTTAATCCTAACGCTTAATAGAGAGAGATCTTAAAAGACTTAATAAATACTTCATATAGTAGATAAGCAATTTAGAATATAACCTGATATTTATCTTTCTCAATATTAAGGAAATAAGGCTTTGTATTATTATTAATAAATTCTTTACGAATAATTAAGATATAAGACTTTTATCAAAGTGCATTATTATATTAGAAATAGAGAGAGCTATTAGGGAAAAAAGATCTTAAATTAAAGAGTTGTATTATCGAATTTCCGTTTATTAAACCCAACATAATAAAAAAAGTATATTAGCTTCTAAGGCTTTTAAAATAAATATGGAAATTAATATAAGATATATAGTTTCTATTATTTTTAGATAAATACTCTAATGTTTAAACATATTAATAGTATTCATACTAATCAATACTAACTCCTATTCCCTATATAAATACTTTATTAAATTAAATATTACGAAAGACAAATATCTTTCAATCAATATTACAATATTTAGATCATTATATAAATAAAAAGAAGGTCTTATGATTTAGGAAATTAATTGTAAGAATAACGTTTTATATAATATAATTTATTAAGAATCCTTAATTTATTCAAAGTTATATACCTCTCGGGACCCTTTAAAAGAAGCTATACTTAGTAGTTAGCTCTTGCCTTACTTATCCTATAGATACTACTAGTACTAAAGAACTACTTAGATAGAGAAAACCTTGAGTAATAAATATAGTTAGTTAAAATAATAGTTTATAAATAGAGGGTATATATACTTATATCTATTATAGTTATTTCTTTAAAAGATTATAGTTATATAATACTAATACTAGCTAGTTAGTAATACCTACTACTAGCTATCTATAGTTACTAGCTACTAATAGCTACTAATAAGAGCTAATAGTTAGTAGTAGTTACTACCTTTATTTTATATAATTAGAAAGTATATAGCTACTAGTTATAGTGACTTACTATAGGATTCAAACCTCTTATTCTTACTATAGAATAGTAAAAACTAGCTAGAGGTTAAACTACTACGTCAAGCGGGAAATCTTTTAAATAATATAATTGAAATATCTAATAATTAAGCTTTAGAAGAGTTCATAATAATTAATAAGATAATAATATAAATAGAGAAGTAGGTTATCAAAGCTACTAAGAGTAATAAGAGGAAGGAACAAAGATATAAAGTAATATATTAGATAATAATATGAATCTAATAGATAGAGAGAGAGATATATTATAGTAGAGTTCTAAAGTATATAATATAGTATTAAATAAGAGATATGCCTTTATAGACAAACACTATTTATAGTATTCTTACAATTCTTGGTATAATTAAAATAATTTATATAATTAGAAGTAATTTTATATTATTTTTACATTTTATACTACTCATATATTCTATACTATTTTTATTTATTATCATAATTTTGGCATTTAATATACTTCAGCTATAAAAGAGAGTATTACTAGTATTAGGTTATATATAATACTAAAGTAGCTAAAGCAATAATAGGAAGTGACTAGGTAATTGACCTACCTATTTAGACTAATAAGACTAGAAGGATTCTTATATAAGTGTATATATATATATATATACTATAGCTTAGATATAAATATTATAAATACAGATACCTAGTTAGAAGTATATTTATAAAGTAGATTAATTGTGGTTATTACTAGTAATAAATTAATAATTATATTATGTTTATTAATCATATTCTAAATGAAATAAATCTTATATGAGATTATATTATAAATACATCATTTAGTAGCTTAAGTATAATAGGGCTAAAAGCTCTATATAATATAAGATTAATCTTTCTGAAAATAGGCTCTATTTAAATATCCATATTATAATCCTTCCTTCTTCTTATAAAACGAAAACTTCTTATTATTTTTACCATATATAGTAATATTAATCTTATTTTAGATACTATTCTAACTGATCTATTTTCTAATACTTAAAAGTCATACATCCCTCTTAATCCTTAATTAATTATCTATTACTAATTTAGTCAATTATAAGTCTAACTTTAGATTAACCTCTCTCTTTATATTATATTTCTATATATACTTATTATTGATATATATATCTCTATCTTTAAGAATACATATTTAGATTGTACTTAAAACTATATTAATTTCCTCTAAGTTTCCTTATATCTATCAATCTATATAAAACCTCTCTCAATTATTTCTATAAAGCTTGATAGCCTATTTCTTTTATATTTACCTGTATCAACAAATTAACTCTTCCTAACTCTAATAAATTTATTACTAGGTATGTCTACTAAGAAATCATATGAATTAAAATAATATCTTTACTACTAGACTAATTAAAGAGATAGTTGAATAAAAGAAGCTGAAAACATCTTATATTCTAAGTCTATCAAACTCTCTATAATTTAATTCTTAAGTCTATTGAACCCTTTATAAATTTCAATATTAGGTCTTCTAAGATTATTATCGATTGAAAGCTCAAGTTATTTTAGACTTTGATAAACGAATATTTATTATAAGGTTGAAAGCTTAGATTACTATAAATCATATATATATTCATTCTTTAGTTAACTATCAAGCTATATTATTCTTAATCTTTTGATTAACAATAACCTACAAGACTTAGACTCCAAGTATTTTGAAGTCTTTCTTAAATAACTACTTTACTCCCTTAAATTACTATTTAAGAATATAAGTAACTCTAGATTATATCTTATTTCTAAATTAAAGGAAACTTGGAGTCTTAGTATTTAGTCCATTTATTCATAGGCTTTACTTTTCAATCAAGATATTACTATAGATTTAACTAAGTCTATTATTAAAACTATCAGAATTCTAGCTATTTAGCTAGTACTTATATTTATCCTAATAACCAATTTCAACTACATAAGGGTTTAAGTATTCTTTATTACTCTTATAACCCTATATGTTCTGTTTATTATAACAAATTAATTATTGGAGTTAAAGCTATACCACCTTTATTATTTATACTCTAAATTAATCAAATTATAAGAGTTAAATAATTAATAAAAAGACTACTTAGTAGCGAAAGTATAATAGAACCAAAAGCTCTATGTGATATAAAATCAATTTTTCTAAAAGTAAATTCTTTTAGATCTTTATACTATAAGGTTCCTTACTTTTTATAAAATCCAAACTTCCTATTATTATTCCTCTTTATATTCATATAAGTAGCATTTTAAGGTACTATTCTAAATAATCTATTCTTCAATAATTAATAGGTACTAAGTTCCCTTAACCTTTTACTAATTACCTATTACTAATATAATAAATTATAAACCTAACTTTATATTACCTTCTCTCTTTATATTATATCCCTACATATACTTATTATTAGTATTTATATCTATATCTTTCTTAATATCTATTTAGATTATATTAGAAGCTATATTAACTAACCCTAAACCTCTTTTTAATTATTTATCTATATAATGCCTCTCTAAACTATTTCTATTAAACTTGATAACTTATTTATCTTATATTTACTTTAGCTAACTTCATTAATTCTTCTTATCAACTAATTAGTTTAATACTAGATAAATCCATAAAGATATTATATTAATTGAAATAGTAGGTCTATTACTAAGCTAGTAAAAACGATAGTTAAGTAATACTAGTTCCAAATCTCTTATATTTTAAGTTTATTAAAAGAGTTTATAAACTAGTTCTTAGGTCTACTAAAGCTTTCTATCAACTAGCTTTTAAGTCTACCAAGACTTCTTTAAATTAGAATATTAAATCGTCTAAAGCTTTTATAACCTTGAATTTTAGATTACATTAGATTTAAATAAAAACATATTTCCTCATAAGGTTTAGAGTTTAATCTATTATAAATTATAGGTATATTAATCTTTTAATTAACTATTAAATTATTTTATTTTTAACCCTTTATTTAATAATAGCTTACTAGAGTTAGACCCTTAGTATTTGAGTTTTACTTTAATATTTAGAATCATTCTCTATTAAATAATACTTTTACCTCTTTAAGTTATCATTTAAGAATATAGGTAACTATAATTGATATTCTATACTTTAATTAGAAAGGATATAGAATTATAATATTTAGTCTATATATATTAAAGGTTAAGTCTTTAGCTTCATATGGAAAATATTCAACTCTTAGCTAAACCTTATATCCCAATTTACTCTATCCTAATAGTTATAACTATAGTTACTTTAAATCTTTATATTTTAATAAGATTATACTAATAGTATGTAATATAACATATTTAACCTTAAGTCATATTTTCCCTACTAATAGCTAATAATAACTTCTATAATAAATAGACTTCAATATATACATCTTTTTAGATAGCTAATAGACTACTTCCAAGATATACTTTTCAAGTATTTAGAATTATCTTAAAATCACTTACTCTTAAGCGTTAGATTCTTCTTTATTACTTTAATTTTATTCTTTTTAGTTCTACTAAAAGCTTTGTTTTGTCATGATATATTAAAGCTAAATATAGCTATAGTTATCTTAAGAAAGCTAGAGAGAATAGTAAAATCGCTTTTATATAGAGCTAGCTTCTTTAGGCCCTTATAAAAATAGTTATAATTCTTAAGGTTATTAATAATTTTTGTAAAGTGAATATTTATATTAAAGTTGTAGGAATTGAGAATAGTAATAGTTCTTATTATTATTATTATTATTAATAGTATTATTTTCAATAAGGATATTATTATAAGATAGTTGACTAGTCTTCTATTACTTTCTTTTATATCTATAGTTAGTATTATTAAGGTATACTAGTAGTATTATAAGTACCTAGCTAGTGTGAGTCAATATTGTAAGTATTCCTATAGTAAGTTTAATGCTTCAAAGCTACTACTAACTATTATAAAGCTTATATTAATAGGTTTGTATATCTAACTATCTTCTTTAGCCCTTACTTCTATGTTGAAGCTAAGTCTAAACTAGTAGTTATACTACTAGGTCTTTTTGACTATATTTGCCTATAGAGATATATATATAGGCTATAATATATCATGAGGTATTTTCCTATTATAGAGATTATTTACTAGGCGTTAAATAAAGCTACTTCCCAGGCGGAGAGGCTGAATATATAAAACTCTATATATAAAAGTTTAATTTACTAGTAAGAATAACTTTATATATTTAACTAGGCTTATTACTAAAGCTCATACTAATGGATGTATTAAGACTTCTAATTATATATCTAAACTATAAAAATAGTCTTATAAGGGTTATTAAGAATCATACTAAGATTATCTATATATTTAATTATTTAAAAAGCTTTACAAACTCATTACTATTTCTGACAAGTTTCTTATTTCTAAATACTACTCTTAGTAACTTTAAATCTACAAGGGAATATCTGAAAAAGATCGAATAACTTATTAATACTTTCTCTTTTAATAAAGTTAGATTACCTAACTAAGTGATTATAACTAATATTTTGAATAATTGAGATAAAGATTATCAAGGTCTTATTACGTTTGTTATTTAGAATTGCAGATCTTAGAAGGATCCTTATCACTTAGATTTCACTATTTCTAATTTATTAAATAAATCTAGAAAGAAAACTTAAACTTCTCTAAATAATTGTAAAAGTAAAAAAAGGTTTGAAAATGAAATTCTTAAAATGCTGTCTAATAGAATTATAAACAAACCTTAGAAGAACCAGAAAAATACTTTCTATAATTATTATGAAAGAACTAACTATATTAGAAGAACTATTCTAGTTTTTATTTTAGAAAAGCTGCAACTTAGATAGATTCTAAAGTTGATGAAAGTCTTCTTAAGTATTCTAAGAAAGACAAAGATAAAAAAATAAAATTAATACCTTAAAGTAAATTAATATTATTCGAATTAAAAAACAAATAGTTAGAAAGATCTCGAATAATATAACTAAAGGCTTTATATACCTTAACTCTGATACTAACAAAGAATATAAGAATAACAAAGAGGAAAGCATTACGTTCAAAATATAGTTTTAATATAACTTTTTCTTAAAAGAAATATTACAAAAAAGATTATAAGTATTTTGATTTCAGAGAGGATATAATACAATCAGAGGTCTATTAAAGATATCAAAACTATTCTATCCCCTATTAATACTAGAACTACCATTTAGAAAGTTATAGTGTTTACTCTCTTAGCTAATAAAATTGAAATCTTAATATCTATTAAATAGAGAAATATTGAGAAGATTACTTTAACTATGAAACGTAATTTAAAGACGATCCTAAATAATATTAAATATCTTTAATGTAATATCTATCATATATCAGAACTGAATATTGTCCTCTCGAATTAATCTAAATTTAACTTAATAGGAATAGTATCTATTTTCTCTAATAGACCTATACTATATAATATTAGAAGAAATACAGATTTAGTTATAAAAGCAAAATTTAATAGTTTCTATAAACTTAAAGTTTCTATGTAACTAAAGTAATTAGTTATCTATAATGCTATTACTAAAAGGAATAATTTAAAACTACAATATAATACAATAAGCTATATTAGTAATATTACTTAGTTAATTCAGAGTATTATTAGTAATACTATTTGTGAATATTCTATTAGTAATAAATTACTTATTAATAAAGCTTATACTTGAAATTAGTTTACTAACAAGATTAATAGAAACATAAATATTTTTAAGAAATTTAAATATTTTAATTATATTAATCTAGATTTCCATGAAGCTTTTCTACTAGTAACTTATAGTTACTAGAAATACTTTTCTATATCTATAAATAAAGATAGTAGATTAATTAAAGAAAGTTTGTTAAGAAGTAAAGATTCTAAAGAAACTACTATTAGGAATAATATACGTAAGAGGTAGAGTTTATACTAACTAAACCTCAAGCACTAGTACTATCTCTATAAGTTTTATCTTATTTAAACTACTTGAAATAAAACCTTATATAATATATATTACTATATTTAGTTATATATAATATACATCAGACTTTGCCCCCTAATTATATATAATAATTAAGAGTTTTATAATACTAAAGAACTATTAAGCTAAATATATATATTATAATAATTTCATATATTATAAATATTAAGATATCTACTAAAACACCCCTCTTTTAATCCTTAAGGGAGCTAATTAATAGTTAACCTAATATAATACTTTTTGAATAAAAATTAAAACTTATAACCTATAGGACTATTTTAACTTTAAAATAACTATTTATCAAAGCTTCTTTTTAAAGTTTTTTTTAAAGTTATTTTTAAGTAATTTTCTAAAGGTTAAGAGGTATTAATAAGCTATTAAAATATTTAAATTAGGTATTCTTAAGAGTTCTACTTCTATACGGATAGATTATAAAAAAAATTAATAATTCTTTATAAATAATACTAAAGAGGTTTATATAAGGGATATTATAGATCTTATAGAAAAAGACTTAAAGGTTTATATAGTTTTCTATAGTTTTTATATTTTAAAGGCTTAAGAATATTAATATAAGTAGTTAAATTAAATTTATATAATAACTTAAATCTTTAGATATATAAGTAAGATATTTTAATATTAGTATTACTATATAGAAAAAGATATAGTAATATAAGCTACTAATTTCTATAACTATTTAAATACTATAAATAATTTATACTTTTAAAATACTATTT
This sequence comes from Colletotrichum sidae, assembly GCA_004367935.1. NCBI lineage: Eukaryota > Fungi > Ascomycota > Sordariomycetes > Glomerellales > Glomerellaceae > Colletotrichum > Colletotrichum sidae. The sequence continues at coordinate 1,533 of QAPF01000598.1, read as the reverse complement.
TAATATATTATAGAATACTTTAGGTTTTTAGATTTAAATATCTAATTATAAAGATAGTAATTAAAATATAGTTTTAAAAATAATAAGGTATTATATATAAGATTTGAATAGTTAATTATACTTCCTCTATTATTAGAATATTTTAAACTTATAATCTTATAATTTTATTAATCTTCTTATTAATTAAATCCTATATATAAGACTATATGTTTATAATTTGAAATTATTTAAATTTTATATTTCTAAATAAAGTTATTTTAGTTATTATAGAAGTAATTTAATATTCTTCTAAAGTTCTTTTATATAATAAGATTAGTTATAATATTTTTAATATTATAATAGAAGTTTTAACTATTATTTTTAACTCTTAAAGTAATAAGAGATATCTTTAGAATTTAAATAAGTTTTTATATTTTTTGAAGTATAAACTGAATTATATTTTAATATGTTATTACTATATATACTTTTAGTTAACTTATAAAAACTAAGTATTAAATATTTCAATTAAGAAGAAGATTGAATAGTTATTAGCTTTAGATTTAGATCTCTTTAGAAAGATTTAGATTTTAAAATAATAATAACTATATAGCTAGTTTTCTAATTGAAGTAGCTATAATACTATATAGTAAGTATATTATAAAAAGGGATTTTAGTAGTATTCTTTTTAAGACTTATTTATCTTTAATTTAAATACTTTTATTTATATCTTCTAAAATATAGAATATTTTATAATTCTTTAAAGAATTCTTATAAGAAATTATATTTAATATAAAATACAGTCTATATTTATCAAAAGCTATAGAAATACTAAGATATTTATTATAACTAGTAAAAATAAAGAAGTTACATTACTTTTTATATTATTCTAATTATAAATCTTATTTTAATATAAAATACAGTCTATATTTATCAAAAGCTATAGAAATACTAAGATATTTATTATAACTAGTAAAAATAAAGAAGTTACATTACTTTTTATATTATTCTAATTATAAATCTTATCTCCTTTTAGTAGTTATAAAAATGAAGTTACTAGTAAGATATTAAGTTAAACTATTTATGTTAACTATAGAAGAATAATTATTTTAAAATTATAGTTATTAATATTTAATATGATAGGTTGTATTAAAGGTTTCTAATCTATTTAAAGTTACATACCTCTCGGGGTCCCTTTAAAAGTAGTTATACCCTATAGTCAGCTCCTACTTTATATACTCTATAGATAATACTAGTTCTGAGGAACTATTTAAATAGAAGAAACCTCAGGTAGTAATAATACGGTTAGTTAATATAATTACTAATAAATCTAAAGAATACATTATAAAAAGTAAGTATAAACCTATATCTATTATAGTTACTTCTTTAAAGGATTATAATAAGTTATTATATAATACTTACTACTAGCTAGTATTACTTATTACCAGTTATTAATAGTTACTAGCTATTAATAGCTATTAGTAAGAGCTAGTAGTTAGTAGTAATTACTATACTTAGTTTATATAACTAGAAAGTCTGTAACTACTAGTCGTACTT
>QAPF01000597.1:0-23408 GCA_004367935.1 Colletotrichum sidae | reverse complement strand
ATTATAAGTTTAATATAGAGATTATTATTAATATTATATATTTTAATAGTAATAAGTTTATACTATATGTAGTTAATATATTAATAGTATTTATAACTATAAGGTTTATAAGAAGTATTTCTATAGAAAATATATATTATATATTAAGAGTATATTTAATTAATATATATTAAAGTTCTTTAAATAGAATTATTATTAATACAAGATGTAATTTTACTATTAAAAGCTTTAAAAGAGAAGTTAATAGTATAAGTAGTAAAAAAAAGATTGTATTAATTGAAGTTTATAATAATATTAATAAAATTGAATAATATTATATTTCTTTATAGAAGGTTTATAAGATTATATATATTAAGGTATTAGAAATATCAAGAGATAAAGTATTTTAAAGTACTATTAACGTAATTAATAATATTAATAGTTTTAATACTTTTATACTAATTCTATGTAGTTTTAGAATATACTTATATTTTAATATAATATTATTATTCTTTCTAGATATAATGAGATATATAGTAACTATCTATAAAATAATAGAAGAAGTAAATAAGATCTATATATAGTATTAAACTTTAGATATGTAAAATATATATAATAGTTCTTTTATAATACCTATTTACTATTTCTCATTATCATTAGATATATATATCTATTAGGAGTATTAAAGTTAAATTAGATTCTTTAGACTTATCTTAATTAATAGGGAGATATATATTATAGAAATAAAGAGGAGGTCTAATACTTTCTAAATAATAATCATTAAATTATACTATTAGTTTTAAATTGAGAAGAATAATAATAAGAATCTTTATAATAATAAGATTAAGGGAGAAGTTTTATTTGAAGAGATAATTATAATAGTAATATCTAAAGAGAAGTTGAAATAATAAAGATAATTATATAGAAATGATATTTTTATTATAGAAGTTAGTCTTTCTAATATTATATATTATAATATTTATTTTATAATAAAAGAAGTAGAAGTATTAGTTAAAACTATTAGTTTCTATTACTATAGCTTTATTATAATATTAGATAAGTTTTTCAGAAAGTTATATATAATAGAATAAAAGATCTTCTTAATGAAAGGAGTACTATATTTTAAATACTTTGATATTTAAAAATATAAGTAAATAAAGATCTTTAGTTTTAGGCTTATTAACAAGGTTAAAAGTACTAATGATATATCATATAAGAAGTTATAGCTAATTGTTAAAAATTTTAATAATTAGAAGAAGATTGATATTTTTATATAATTACTAATAATATAATAGGTTAATTATTACTTTATATTAATACTATTAGTAATACTATATTTCAATACCTTTATAGAAGTCTACTTTTATAATATTACTTAAATATATATATATAAGTAGAGATACTACTAAATTAACTTACCTTAATAAAACTACCTATTAGTTTATAATAAGTATATCTAGAAGGTATAATTATTATTATTATCCAGTTGTTATATAACTTTATAAAATTAGATATATATTAATATATAATTTAGTCTAATTATTATAAGGAGAGATTGGAAATAAAGATCTTACTATATAATTTATACTTTATAATCTTTAAAGTAGATAATTTGTACTTTAATATTATAAATATATAAATAGATGTTTTGTAATTTTTATTTATTTAAATTTAATAATAAATAAGAAGACGAGCTTTAGTAAGTGGGATTTATAGTAAAGTTGAAGTTAATACTTATAAATAATATATTCTTTATTTTTAATAGAAGTATAATAATGTTTAAGAATAATAGTAATATAACTTTTATTTAGAAAGACTAGAATAAGAAGATTAAACTTGTTAATTATATTTCTAATAGAGTAAGGTTAATATATATTGAATAATAGGTATAAAAAGTATATAAAGCTTCTATATATTAATTAGAAGTATTTTTTAACTTTTCTACTATAGCTTAATATTAAGATTTAATAGAAGAAAATATTAAGAGATTTAATAAATATTATATATAATAGATAAATAGTTTAAAGTGAGGTTTAATATTTATTCCTATTAATATTAAAGAGATAGAGCTCTATATCTTTGTTAATAGATCTTTTATTAATAATAAAGATCTGATATTTTCCTCAAGATTTATTATTATTTTAAGAATAGAGAGAAATAATAAGGATTATAATATTTTTAAATTTAAAAATAATATTATCTATTTTTCTTCTATTAAATTGAAAAGGATTATATAAAATATACTAGTTATTAAGGTTTATAGTATAGATATAGGAGTTAATATAAAGTATATAATTTCTATTATCTTTAGATAAATAATTCAATATTTAAAGATACTAACAATATTAATAGTAGTTTATATTAACTTTTATTTTTTCTATAGGTACTTTATAAAATTAAATATTACTAAAGAGAAGTACTTTATAATTAATATTATAATGTTTTAATAATTATATAAGTAAAGGGAGACTTTTAAGATCTATTAAATCAATAATAAAGATAACTTGATAGATAATATAATTAAGGAATTTAATAATTAAATTCTTAAAGGATTTGTAATAATGAATAAAGTGATAATATAAATAAAGGAATAAATTATAAAAACTATTAATAGTAATACAAAGAAGAGATAAAAACAAAAAGAAGATATATGGAATAATAAGAAGAGAATAATAGAAGGAGAGGAAGGTATATTATAATAGGAGCTTGAAATATTTAATATAATATTAAATAAAAGGTGTATTTTTATAGACAAGTACTATTTATAGTATTTTTGTAGTTTTCTAATATAATTAAAAAGACTTATATAACTAGAGGCGATTTTATATTTATTTTATATTTTATGCTGTTTTTATATCTTATACTATTTTTATGTTTTATACTAGTTTTAACGTTTAATATATTTTAGCTATAAAAAGAAGTGTTACTAGTATTAGGTTAAATATAGTATTAAAATAATCAAAGTTGTAGTAGTAAGTTATTAAATAGTTGACTTATTTATTTAAACTAATAAGAATAGAAGGATTATTATATAGATTTATCTTTATAGTATATAGTATATATATATATACTATAACCTAGATATAACTATTATAAATAGAGATAACTAGTCATATATTATTTATATAATTGATTAATTATAATATTTACTAATTATAAACTAATAACTCCTTTTTAATAAGTTATTTTAAAGAGAATAATATATTTGAAGTAATATTATATTAATACTACTAGTTAGACTTCTTACAAGATATATAGTATTTTATATAGAAGTATAATACTTATAGTACTAATATAATCTAAAAAGATTTAAAAAGAAAACTTCTATAACTACTATCTATATTAAAAGGAATTTATAGTACTTTTACAATAGACTTTATTACTAATTTACTTATATTAATTGAAAGGAGTATTAGCTTTATATAAAGAACTATAAACTAATAAAATAAGTTCTTTATATTAAGATTTATAATAGTAATAACAAGAGAAGAATATATAAACTAATTCCTAAACTACTGTTTTCAATTTTCTAAGATATTAAGAATAAGTATTAGTAATTGAAACAATATTAAACTAGTTATTTTTAGAGAAAGTCTTTTAACTTCATTAGTACAAAATAATACTCAAATACTATATATTACTTATGAGTTAATAAAGCCTCCTAAGAATCTGATTAGAATATAGAGGTATATCCTTTATAATTATTAGTTATACTTAAAATAACTAAAAAGCCTACTTTCTAATAGTATCCTTCACTCTTAATAACTATATAGTATTAGTAATAGAAATTAGCTTTTTCTTCTCAAAATAAAGATATTATATAGATTCTAATAAGTCTATACTATAAATAGAAATATAGGGGATTTATACAAGTAGAATATTGATATTTAGTCAATAAATAATAGAAGTAATAAAAATAACTTAAATAACTATAATAGGTTTTGAACAGAAAGTAGGAGATTTAATAGATAGTTAGCAAAAAGCTATTAAGAAGCTTAACAATAATAATAAAATATAGTTCTATATAGCTAACTACTATCTACCTTACTTATATAAGAAGCTTAACTCGCTATACTACAAATGTAAAGTATTAAATATTATTCTACTTATAGTAGTAGAATTAAATATACTTAGTAGTATTTATTTTAGGTTTTATATCAGTATTCTATAAGACGTTTTACAGGATTTATTATCAGGTTAAACTATATACAATTACTACTTATTTTGAATATAAGATAATAGAGGGGGTAAAAAAGAACAAGTTTAAGAAGTATTGGTAATATATTAGAAGTATATTATATAAGGTTATTGTAAAGAGGTTTATATGAAATAGATAAGCTATGTATAGCTTATATAAAAACTATTATACTCATTAGAAGATATTATGATACTTATTATTTATAAGAAGAAGAAAAGATTAATTAAAACTAGTAATAGTAATCTAATGTATATTCCAAATCAGTTTATATAGTAGACTTAGGGTTAGAATATTATAACTATAACAATCATATACTAGATAAAGTAGTATTAGGAGGAGAGATAATATTTTTATTTAAAAGCTAAAAGAGTTATTTTAAATTTTAAAAAGTATGGTAATAATAGTAAGTATATAGAAGATAAATAAATAATAGATTAAAATAAAAGGCTTTAGCCTAAGAATAATAGCTAGTAATTTAGATATCTATTAATATTATAATAGAAGTAGAAAAAGAATAATACTTATATAAGTTTAGAACTTTGAGAAAGAATAGTACTATTTTGGAAGAATAGAAATTTCTTTATAAATAAGAAAAATAAGAATAGTATTAGTAGAAGAAACTAGGTAAATATAGGATAGTAATATAATAGTTATATTAAGACTATACTTCTTAGCTTTATAGTAGTTAGTAGAATAGGGTTTTATAGTTATATTCTTCTCTTTGAATAATTTTCAAATAGTTATATAGAAAGTAGTATAGACTTTACTAAAAGTATTCTTCTACAGGATATAAATTAGCTATATATCGAGAGAGGTAGTTCAGAAGCATATATAATTACTATAAATAGTAAAGTTATCCTTAGCTAGTAAATCCGCTTAATATATTAGTTTAATATCTAGCTAGCCTTTACTATTTTATAATATGATTAGTAAGCTTGAATCCTATAACAAAATAAGTATAACTAGTAATTATAGACTTTCAAGTTATTTAAACTAAGTACAAGAATTACTACTAACTATTAGCCTTTACTAATAGCTATTAATAACTAGTAATTATTAACAGCTAGTAATAAGTATTACTCGCTAGTAAGTATCAGTATGATATAATAGTCTATTATAATTCTTAATAGAATGGTTATATTAGATAGGCTTATATTTTCTCTATTTATTACTTGTTATATTAACTAATTATATTTACTATTAAAGGGTTTCTCTATTTAAACAATCCTTTAATACTAGTGATTTGTATAAGGTTTATAATGTAAGACCTGATTACTAGATATAGTTTCCTTTAAAAGGTTCCTAAGAGACATATTACTTTAAATAGATCAGAGACCTTCGATACAACCAATTCTAAGTAATTATTAAATAAATTACTATAAAGCTTTCTTATAGTATTCTATTTATATTATCATATAATATCTTTTCTATTATTTCTATTAGTATAGTATTATTCAGGTAAAAGTTAATCTTTATAACTAACTCTATATTAAAAATAAATTACCCCCTAAACTATAATATTACTACTCTATATTTCTTTATAATATATCCTATTAATTAGTATTCTATTACTAAACTTAAATATACCTCATATTTATTATACATATTTCTACTTTAAGGTTTTTATAGAATAGCCTTAAAATATAGTAATTATTTGTATTAATACAGAAATCAATATAGTTGATAATAATAGAAGTATTAACTATATACTGAGTTATTACATATATAGTTAGCCAAAACCTAATTGTGATCTATAAAATAATTATTCTTCTATTCAAATTATTATTAATAATTTCTAAAGACTTTTATAATCTATTTATCTATTTCTTCAATAATTAGTTTTATCTTAATGGTAATATTACAAAGAATATCAATTATATTATATACTTGATATATAGTTATATATATTGTTTTACTCACTTTATCTGATATATTATAAGACTTTCAATAGATATATCTAAATAAATCAATAATAATTATTATTATTATAAGTATTTGTTCACTTTTGAAATAACTCTAGATTTTATAAATATATAAATAATTCTAAATCTTATACTTAAGCTGTTTTATAAAGAAAGTAATAAGGAGTAAAGGGAGATTTAAAATACCAGCTTTAAATTAAATATAGCTAAAGATATAATTCTTAATAAGATTTATATTTAAATAGATATATTCCTTTTATAAATCTAAGATATAGAAGGTCTTTATATATCACTTTCTAGTTATACTTCTCTGACTTATTTAGTATAACTATACTTAAGTATTAGAAAAGAAAGTACTACTAGAAAGGAGTTAGAATAAGTATATAACTATAAAAGCTTAGGTTAATTTAATTAATTATTTCTAAAGTAATTATTATACTTTAGAATATACTTCGCGTTCTTCTAAATAGAATACAACTAGAATGCCTTCTTTAATACCTTTATATTTAATTAGGAGAAAGCTTTTAAAGAAGTAATCTAGAAATACTATACCTTCTACTACTTTATCTTTATTTCAATTATTGTCGAGAGGCTATTCAGGCCTTCGAATGCGTCTGCTGAACGCGCTCTATTTTGGCCGTACTGAGGGCCTAAACCTAGTATAGCCGTATAGAGTATCTTATTTCAAACTATGTTGAGCGTAGTTGTTAGTATTTCAATAGTAGTTATTCCTAAGGGGTTTGGTATGCGATTTAGAACCTCAGTAGGGATCAGGGAAAATCTAAGGTATTTATAAGAAGCTAGAGATATTATAAACTCTAGTAACTAGAGAAAGATTATAAGACTTAAAGAGGTTATATTTATTAAATATACTCCTATAAGTTAAAATTAAAAGTAGTTATTAGCGTCTTAATAGTAGCTATTAAGAAGTATTTTATTTCAGATTAAATTAAATATAATTATTAATATCTTAATATTAGCTATTTATAAGGGGTTAGTATATAGTTTAAAGCCTCCTAGTAAGATCTTAGAGTAGAAAGGGCTTAAGGTGTCTATATAAGTAGAATAGTCTTATAACCTTTTTACCTATAAGTTATAAATAAGAATTATAAGTACTTCTTCTACTAGATACTTCTTATTAATCTATAGTATAATAATAGTAGAAAGATTAACTATTAATTAGTATTAATTTATCTAGAGGGTAATATATATTATATATAATCTTATTATATAAATATAAAGTAGTATTCTGGTTATTCGTTCTTATTATTATTATATTACATGGCGCATAGCTATATATATAGAAATAGGGCTTATATAATCCATATAGCTATATAGCCAGTATGGCTATGTAATATATACAGGCTGTACGGGCTAACTATTTACCCAATAGCGCTATGGCGTAGCAGCCCGTGACGGTATGGCGTAGTAGCCCGTAACGGATAAACCGACAGTATTTTAATTATATTAATATAATCATGATTTTTACTAATTATATTAAAGTTTATATATTTCTATTCTTTATAGTAACTATAATATATTATAGAATTTTGTTTTTTTTTCTAATTCTAATCGCGATTTAGATAACTAACAAGTTATCTTAAATTAATATATTTACAATTATATAATATAGATATATACTAACTTAGTTCATATATTATTAAATAGTCCTCTCTAAAAGTCATATTTAATATTATAATTAATATACTTAATAATGAAACTCTATACTCTATTCTTCACAATATCATAACTATTATTTATACAAATATTGCTTGAATAATATATTTTACTATATAATATTCTAACTTTCCTATAAGATTAGTTAAAGATAATATGTTACTTTAGAGATTTCTAGAGATTTCCCTTAAGATATATAGAAAACTATAGAGGTTTCTATAATTCTATAAAATCCTTTGAATTAGAATTGTGTCTTATAATGAAGCTTTATAATAAAAATATAGTTATCGAGATAGTTAATTTAATTGATTATAAACTTAATATTAAAGTTTTCTTTATATTTAATATTAATAATACTCTTTAGATAAGAATTACTTCTACTTTTGAGTTATTTAATATAAAAAACTATTAGCTTATAATATAAATAAATCTTCTAGTTTATAAGAGTTATTTGATATATATTAAGCTTTTCTTAATCTCCTATTTTAAATAGTATAAAAAAATAGGTAGATTAGTAGCTTATATTTAGTAAAGTGATATTTTATACTAAAGGTATATTGAAATAGGGTAAAGAGAAACAGCAAAAACCAAAAGAAAACCCCAAAAAGAAGCTGTAGGTATAGCCGTATAGCCATATGGCCATGTGGTCATATTGAAAGGGGGGTAAAATGAAGGGTAAAACTGGCTTGAGTTGCTACTGTAACTGGCCGGCTCCGCTACGGCTAAATACGTGGCTACGGAGGGCTACAGCCCTCTGTACAGCCAGTGGCCACGTAAATGTCCATACGGCCAAGTAGCCCCATGGCCACCTAGGCCCATCACAATATATATTAGATATTTTTAGGGAAAGAAGATATAGTATAAAAGAGTGAATAGTAGGTCTATTTAGGAAATGATTATTGTTGTTGGTTGATCTAAAAAATGTTAAAAGAGGGTATAAAAGCTTCTTTTATAGTATTATGTTTAGTTTTAGAATATTCTAATTGGTAATTATTAGAATATTCTAGTAGAATAAGCTTTTATTAATAATTATAAATACTAAAGTGAATTATTAGTAAGTATTCTGTAAAAGATTGAGGTATAATAGTCTATTAAATGTTTAATAGTAAGTTAAGTATTACTATAAGGTAAATATCTATAGCCTAATATTTTAATACTTTCTCCTTTACCTTATAGTAATAAAAGATAAATAAGTGAAAAGGTGGGTAATTAGTATTTGATAACAATGTTGTTGAATAAGTATTTTATAAAGTAATAAGTATTATAGATAATTAATCTGTAAGACTTTATAAAAAGTATTAAGATATTAATACTAATCTATAGTATTTGAAGAAATATATTCTAATTGAAGTTTTAGTCTTATTATATAGAATGACAATATTAAAAACAAATTCAAAAGTTTAGTAAAATTACTAAGTATATATAGTACTAGTAAGACCTATAAGCCTAAGACATTTAGTGAATTTAGAACTAGGAAGAAGTTTAGTAAACCTATCCGTAGGTATTTTAAAAGTTAATAAATATCAAATTTTTATATTATTAGATAAAACCTCTTATTGAGTGGAAAATAGTCTATAGTTATATATTGAATATATTAGTAGTATTTGGAACAATAACTTAGAGTTAGAGCCTTACTATCTTTAGTATAAAGAGTTAGAGGTTTTATAGAAATATTTAGGTCTATCAATAAATTCTATGATTACTTAGTTTTTCTAAAAGTCCCTTATAGACTATTTAATTTGGCTTTAGTAATAAATAAGGCTGTTATAAACTACTTTTTTAATCTTTATAGAATAGGACTACTATTTATAGTAAATAGATAGCTTCTAGTAGAGTTTTAGGTATTACAGCAGCTAGTTTAATCTGAGTTAGTATAACCTATTAAATTTATAGTAGAATTTCTTTCTATCAGTAAGTACTAAATTGATATTAATGAATAAGTATCTAAATATATTGATAATTATTTTAACAGCGTTTCAGTAGGTTTATATTAATAGCTATTACTAAAAGTTATTTAAAAGCTAAATCAAACCTACATATAACTATAGTCTATGTAAAACTACTAACTAAATACTAATATTGCTATAATAAATTCTTTTTAGGGTTATAATTAGAATTTTCTTCTATAAAAGATAAATTCTTTATAACTTTAGAATTGAAAGGAAATCTGGAAGACTTTAAAATAATTAAAATATTCTTAAATGATAACTACTTAATATAGTAAGTTTGAAATATCTATAGAATTCTTTTGGCTTAAATTTAAGTAATAATAAACTTGAAAATAGAATATTTCTCTTAAGTTTTTTGTATTAAGAAGTCTTTAAAAAAAGGTTTAAATTTAATTATAATAATTAATTCTTCCCGCTTGACGTAGTGGTTTAACGTCTGGCTGGCTTTTACCGTTTTATAGTAAGAGTAGTAGGTTCGAATTCTGTAGTAGGTAACTACGACCGGTAGCCTCATGCCTTCTAATTATATAAACTAAATGTGGCAACCGCTACTAGCTATTAGCTCTTGCCGACAACTGTTATAATAGCTAGCGACTATTAACGGCTAGCGATAGGCGTTACCGGCTGGCTGGTATTAGTGTTATGTGACTGCAATCCTTTAAAGAAGTAACTGCGACGGATAGGCCTATACCTTCCCTATTTATTAGTAATTATATTAACCAACCGCATTATTACTACCTGAGGTTTCCTCCATTTAAATAGTTCCTCAGAACTAGTATTATCTATAGAGTATATGAGGTAAGAGCTGACTATAGGGTGTAACTACTTTTAAAGGGACCTTGAGAGGCATGTGACTTTAAATAGATTAGAGACTTTCAATACAACCATATAAATAATAATTAATTCTTTTCTGAAAATCAAAGAATTATTTATATGTATAATTAAATAAATAGAATCCTTAGGGCTATTACTATAATAAGTAACTTTATTAGATTTTAAAAGTAAAGATTTTAAATTCTATAGAGTTTCTCAAGTTTTCTTTTATTACTTTATAGAGTTCTATTTAAGTTTATATAGAACTTTAAGTAGTAATAAAACCTATTTTAAAGTAAAGTCAAACTTTATAATATTCAGATTAGGAAGTCTTTTGAAAAGCTTGATAAAACGTAGTTAGGAGATCTCAATATAAATCTCTTCTTTTAAATTTCTATATAAAAAGCTTTAATTATATTAATATAATAAATCTCTTAGGTTTCAGCTATAACTATAATTAAAAGAACGTTAAAAGTAATTGGATTAGAACTTATAGTAAAGGTCTAGAATCAATCTATATTTTATTTTTACTAAAGGCTTTTAGCTATTAAATAGGTTTTATATTTACGTACAGTTCTGTTTAAATTGAGCTTATACTTGGAATCTTATTTTATAGCTATATATCCTTAAAGGACTTTTACTATAGAACTATTAAGTAGAAATAGTTTTAGAGAGTTTTCTTGATGAATTCACTAGCTAACTTTAATATAACTAGCCTTAGGCTAGTTATTTCTTTTAGCACTATTTAGAGTTTGTTCTAATATTTGAAACTTTAAATAAGTAGTAAAATTATAAAGTATAGAATACTTTCTAGGAAGTAAGGTTTCTATAATTGCCATAGTAGGTTTTAAACTATTAATATTAGAATATCAAATAGTAGAAGGCCCCCCCCCCTATTATAATGTTAATAAATTTAAAATAAGTTATAAACATTAATCTAGATCTATAAGGCTTAGTTAATATAAAAATAAAAGTAATTTTAAGAGTATTCTCATAGGATAGAAAAGAGGTTTCTTTTATAAAAACAGTAAGTATATTATTATTTTTATATTCTTTGCAAAAATAGTTTTTTAAAACTTTAGTATCTATAAGTTATAAATCTTTGAAATTATACTTATTATTATTGTTTAGAAAGGAAAAATCTAATAAAGTTTGTAAAAGTGTAACAAAAGTCTTATTATAAGGAATAACTTAATTAATTTGATTACTTTAAATATAATGGTGCCTTAAATATTAAGGAATAACTCTTCTAAAAGTAAAATAATATAGGTGTTTTTAACTAGATTCCTATTCGTATAATTTATAATATTATTCTCTCTAAAAATATAAGGTATTAAAGCTTCTATAATAATATTCCTTTCTTTAATAAAACCTTTGAAAACTTTAAAATTGAATTTTCAGTCGTTATTAAAGTATAGAGTACTAAAATGAAGCTTTAACTGAGTTTTATAGTATTCTAATTGGGGTATAATTATTCTGAATATTACTGATAAGATTTATTTCAATTAAATGAATATATATTTAATAAGATAATTTGGTAGCTTTATTATAGCTAATTCTTGATTACTATCTCATAATTCTACTTTTAATATAAGTAAGTCATTATAAGTTAGTTTCTTTTAGTTAATTTATAGGTATTCTTTTTGTAATCCCTATTACTTTAGCTAAAAAGGGATAATTAAGATATCTCAAATAATAATTAATTTCATTTTGAAATTAGAAACCTAACCAACTATAAAAACTTTAACATCTGCTATAAAGCTTTCTATAATTTAAATAAAACTTTATAATTAAGTAAATAAATTAAATAAACTTTCAAAAGAATTTATATTATAATTAGTAAACATTACAACTATTAATTTATCTATTATAGGGCTATCAGACTATAGTACCATTAGGTAAATAGTCGGCCTATATAGCCTATATATACCATATAGCTAGTACTAGCTTTGTGGCTTTATAAGTCATATAGGCCCTATTTCTATATATATAGCACACGCCATATAATATAATAATAATAATAATAAATAACTAGAATACTACTTTACACATATATAGTAAGATTATATATAGTATATATTACCCTCTAGATAAACTAATACTAATTAGTAGTTAATTCCTATTACTATTATACTATAAATTTGTAAGAAGTCTTTTAGTAGAAGAAATACTTACAACTTCTCAACCTAAAACCTATAAGTAAATAAATTATAAGATTTATTCTACTTAGATGCCTCAAATCCTCCCTATCTTAGGATTCTAGTTAGTAGTTTCTAAATTATATACTAACCCCCTTGAGGAGATTACTATAAAAAAGGCAACTTTAGATATATATTTATACCTCCTTAGTAAGCCTTCTCTTTATAGTAATTAAAATAAAATACTCCTTATAATATTATTAAAGACTTAAGTAGTAAGTTTAAAAATAAGAGGCTTTTTTATTTAGAATCCTTAATATTACTAATCAGAGTATATTTATAAATATAATAACCCTCTTAAGCCTCATAACTCTTCCTTAATTACTAAAATCCATAGTATCTCTAGTCTCTTATAGATACTTTAGACCTTCCCTACTTTAAGACTTCTACTAAGAGGCTCTGAATTATATACCAGACCCTTTATAGAGATTATTATTAAAAAGTTAATTATATACCCTTATTTTAATTAAAATAAAGTATTCTATATAGCTCTACTAGGCTAAGCCTCCAGTATACTAAATAGAGTATATTTAGTAGATATATTTAAAAAGCCTATATAACTTCTTAAGACTTCTCTATATAGCTTAAAATAATAAAAACCTTCTCCTATAACTCCTAAAGCTCCCTAAAAGCTATATAGCTAGACTAACTTCTTACAAGAATATTATATAACAACTCTTTTCTCCTATAGCTCTTAAGGCTCTATAAGGGCAATATAATAACTACCTTCTCCTATAGCTCTTAAGGCTCTATAAGGGTAATATAATAATTACTTTCTCCTATAGCTATTAAGGTTTTATAAAAGTAATAGTTATACTACTCTCTTGAAGTATAGTTCATAATAAAAGCCTTTTCTTATAGTTTTTAATAATAATTCTAAAGATTACTAGAGAGTATATAGTTATACTAACCTCTTAAGGTATAGCTTATAGCTATATAGCTATATAGCTATATAGCCTTATAGTCATATGGCTGTATAGTCTTAAGTTTAAATAGAGCTCTATATTCTTTTGATTTCTAATATCTACTTAAAGAGATTCTAATGATTAATATAATTACGATAATTATATAGAGGGATAGATAGGTAATAAGTTTAGTAGTAAAGAAGGCTATTGAAAAAGATAGTATCTTATAGTAAGTTATTTGGGCCTTTTATAATTAGATAATATTACTACAATATAAATAAAAAGTTACTAGTATTAATTTATCTATTATAGAGTTACTATATTATAGTGCTGTGAGGTAAGTAGTCAGCTTATATAGATTATATATATTATATAACTAGTACTTACTATATAACTATATAAATTATATAAGCCCTATTTCTATATATATAGTATGCGTTATATAACGTAATAATAATAATGATAAACAACCAGAACAACACTTTGCATCCATATGGCAAGATCACATATGGCATATATTACCCTCTGGATAAACTAATAATAACCCTTATTAGATTATAATTAGAATTTTCTATGAGTTCAACTAGTTTTAATATAAATATAATAATTATGTTATATATTTAGATAATTCCCTTCTATATTTTCTAGACAAACTAAGAATCGTAATTACTTTTAATAAGTAACAACTTTATATACCTTTTGAAAGTTATAAGTAAATACAATCTATACTATAAGTTTAAAATAGTAAAAAGATTACTTTTAGTATTATTCAAGATATAATTTCTAATAAAACTACCCTTATTATAATATATTACCTTAGAAAGAATATTAATAAAAGATTCTGAAATATAAAGAATATTAATTAACTTCATAAGATTAATAGAATTTCTATAATTAATAGATAGTTCTATAATATTGATACTAGAGAGATTTATAGAATTCCTACTTATAAGTATAGGAGTTGGGTTTTATAAAGCATCCATTTCAGTGAAAAGCTAAAGACAATTAGTTATATAAATAGTAGAATTTATATTATAAAGTGAGCGATTTTTATTAAGTTAAAGTATCATATCTTTAGACTTTATAGAAGGTTTTTTAGTATCAAATGGTGAATCTTCCCAATGATCGTATATATACATACTATAAAAACCTTATTTATAGAACTCTTAAGGTCTATTTTAGTTATTCTAACTAAAGTAGTAGAAGTTATAAAGATTCTAAAGGTAGGCTTCTATTACCTATTAGAAGGTTTTGAATCTTTTGAATAGATCTTTTAATAAAGCTTTTCTTCTTTCATATATTTTTTAGTATTATAAATAGAGTTTTTAAACTTTCTTTTAGATATTTTAGATTTTCCAGAAGTATTAAATATAGAAGGCTTTCAAAAAGGCCTTTTTATAAAGCTGTTTTATAGAGGGATATTGAATTTCCTATAATTTGTGTTTTAAATAATAGTTATAAGAGTTTTAAAACTAAAGTTTTTTTAGTTTTAAATTAAACGTTTAACGCTCTAGTTATATAAAGTAAGGACGTTATAAAGCTGTTATAAGAATAGCTTTTTAATTAATATTAGCTATATTAATACTTATAGTAGTTAAATTAAATAAGTAGCTTTTAAAAGTATTAAAAAGTTGGGTAAGAGAGTAATGTTCTTTGATTTCTATAGTATGAAATTTAAAATATAACCATTATTATAATAGAGGACTAGTATTTTTATAACTAGCCTTAAAGGTAGTTATAGCTCTATTGAAGTCATATGAATTACAAATAATGCTTAGAGGCTTTATAGTAATATTTTATTGTATAAGTAATAGAGCTCCAACTTTTTACTTTTTAGTTATAGTCTAATGAGTTTCTTTACTTTTAAATAAATTGAAAAAGTTTAAAAGTTTAAAGTAAAGCTTTGAAGAGTAAAACTAGGTAGACTAGTCTTTAGTGTTTATGAACTTCTATTTTTTAAGTATAAAATAGTTTGTAATAGTTTTAATAGTATTAATTATAAATATAAATATAATATATTTTTGATTACAACGCTTCTGAAAATAGTGATGAATTTAGTTAAATAGTAAGTTTAAAATACTACTTAATAATGAAGTAGTATTACTAATAGAGAATTAGCTTTTCATTTTTAAAATATTAATTAAAATAAATTAAATAAGTATTCTATAAAAACATAGAGTACTGTCAAAATAATGACTCTCTAGTATAAGGATATAGCCTATAGCTTATATAGAAAGTTAGAATAATTAGGATTAAATTACTATATAAATATAAATTATATAATATAATAGCTTAAGGCTACTATAGAATAAAAGCTCTTTCATAGCTACTACTAATTAGCCTATTAAATTAAAGTCTTATAACCTATAGAAACCTACCTTTTACTACTATTAGTTCTTCTGTTACTATAAAACCCTTATAATTCTTTAACTTCTACCTCCCAGAAGAGCAAGGCTGAGACTTTCAATAATAGCTCTAATATAATAAATAACTGCTAAATATGCAGTATCTAAATATATAGTATTTATACTAATATCTATAGTAGTATTTATAGCTATATTAAAAATAACTATATTTAAAGAAGAAGAAACCTCAGAAGCTACTAAGAAGTGTATAGTAATAGTTATACTATTAGAATTAATCCTTATAGCTATTTGTAAGTTAAGTAATATACTAGATTATATTATAATATTAATAGTTATATTATTAGAAGCAATAGTAGCTACTATAGTAGTACTTATATATATCTTTAAATAATATTCTTCTCTTATAGAAACTATATTAATATAACTATTTAGTTTCAAATTATTAGTAAACCTAGTACTATTAATATTAGAAACTTTAGTATTTATTCCCAACTATAAGGATTACTTAAAACCCTCTAGTTACTCCTATAGTTTCTTTTATAACGATACTACTCTACATGAAATCGAGGATTAACTAGTAGTAATTTAAAATAGCTATATTCTATAATTTGAAGCTTCTTAAACATATAAGATCTAATAAGTTATAATGAAATTATTATATAGCTTATAAAACTAATGATAGAATTACTACTGTATATTATTATTAGACTTTATTTAAGCTGACTTTATAGTATTTATCTATTATATATTAACTAATCTTACCTTATAAGAATGATATTTATATAATATACTTTATATAATTTAGTATAAAAGCTATATATCCCTACTGAAGTTTTATATTAAATAGTTAGCTATTTATATATCTTTGAATATTTTTAATTTAGAAGTTTTGAAGCTTTATACTTTTACTTTCTTCTAATACCTTATAGTTAAACTATAGTAGTATTCATAGTATTAGAAGTTTGTTAATTAGATATTTTAAGTAATATAAGGGAATAGCTAAAGGTCTAGCGAAAGAAGGCATTATAGTAAAAAGTAAGTTTCTATAGGCTATAAGACTTCAACTTAGAGGGCTAACTAGTAGTAGTTATAAGAAGACTTTTATCTTATAATAGCCTAAGGCGACTATATTATATAATATATAATCTAATTCTAGCTATTCCAGCTCTCTATATAAGCTATAAGGTATATATATTTATAACTATCTCCTCTTTTAGAAACCTTAAGCTTTAAAGCTTATAAATACTATATAGCTACTTTTTGAAAATAGTTTTACTAGCTATTTACTAACTATTTAGTAGTTAAGATAATAGAATAATAGTTGTGAAATAGAGGGGTTCTTCTTATATATATATTAATACATAAGGCTTATTTGATATATATATTATTATACAAGGCTTATTTTATATATATATTAATATATAAGGCTCTTATTACTATATTAAATTAATAAGGCTTTTTATAAGTCTATTAATCTATAAGGTCTCCTATCCATTAGCAAAGCTTTAGTATATTAATTAGCGAGATCAGTATATTAACTGGGAATCTTTAAAGCAAATCTAAAATATCTAACTTTTTACTATATATAGTAAGGCTTCTTATAAGGTATCCTATTACTAATTAGATATATAATACTTTTTATAGCTAGTTAAGCTATTAAAGTATTTATATAGGTTTACTAATTAGTTATTCTTAAGAGTATTTTCATTATATTATAATTTTCTAGCCCTAAGTTTAATATAGCTCTAGGGATTCTTTAGTAAGTCTTAAGTATTAAAATACGTATAGCAAACCCTTATAAAATAGTCTAACTTCTAGTAAAACATATAAGATTTATTATAATAATAAGTAGTTATAATATAGTCTAACTTACTATATATTTTATATAAGGAAAAACCTTTAAAATTTAACTTCTTTATTAAGAAGCTTTCTAGCATATTAGTCTCCTTATAGTATTTAGATACTAACTTCTTAATAATAATACTCTTAATACTATTAAAGCCTTCTTCTTAGAGATCTTTATAGGAGTTATATAGAATCTCCTAAAGATACTTAACTACTAGGGCTACTACTCTAAATATCTAGTTGTCAAACTTCTGGCGCTATGAATACTATTATAATTAAAACTTAAAGTAATAGGAAAAAAAATATAGAGCTTTAAAGCTTTTAAATTAGAAGTATTTGGAATTTTATAAATTACTAATTATTTAATATAAAACCTTAATAAAGACTAGCCCTTATACTAAAGTATATAAAATATACTATATATATATAATTCTTATAGGATAGAATTAATTAATAAGTAGTAAATAAATATTATGAAGTCGGCTTATATAGAATCTAGTAATAATATATAGTAATAGTTATACTATTAGTTCTATAGACTATCTAATAACTTTATTATAGTCTACAAAATCTTATATGTTTTAAAGGCCTATAGTTATAATATATAGCTATTTAAAATTACTATTAACTAATTTTTAATTTTATATAGGGTGGCATCTTTATAAAGTAGGCTATAGGGGTAATTAGGAAGTTTTAAGTAGTTTCTATAATTAGGAGTAAACATTGTCTCTAGAATTAATAGCATCATTATTACTATAAGTTTACTATTAAATAGCTATATTAATATTATCTCTATAAAGGAAGACTATTATTTGAAAAGGCATATAAATATTACTACAGTAGCTATTATTCCTTCTAATCATATAGCTATTAATATTATAGTAATATAGCCTATTATATTACTTGACTTACTAATAACTATAGGGGTTGATCCTAGTAGTATAGCTATTACTATATACTTATTAGTAACTTCTAAGGTTTCTTCTTCTTTAGGTATAGTTATTGTTAATACAACTATAAATACTATATATTTAAATACTATATATTTAGATAAAACTATTTGTAATATAGATACTAAGTATTTAGCAACTATTTATTATAATAGAGCTATTATTAAAATCCCAGCTTTATCCTTCTAAGAAGTAGAAGTTAAAGAATTATAAAGTAATAGTTAAAAGTCTAAGAAGAAAAAGTATCATAGTAAAAGATAGGTTTCTATGGATTATAAGACTTCAACTTAGAGGGCTTATTAGTAGTAGTTATAAGAAGGCTTTTATCTTATAATAGCCTGAAGCTATTATATTATATAATATATAATCTAATCCTAGCTATTTTAGTTTTCTATATAAGCTATAGGGTATATATCCTTATAAGTAATAGTTTTAATTATTAAATACTTTCAGGAGACTCTATATAATACCTTTAAGGATTTCTAAAAAGAAAACTTTAATAATATCAGGAGTTTTATTACTAAAGAATTAGTATTTAAATATTATTAGAAGACTACTGCTTTTAAAAGCTCTTTAGTAAAGAAGTTATACTTTAAAGACTGCTTCTTATATAGAATATATAGTAAGTTAAGCTATACTATAAGTACCTATTATTATAATAAATTCTATATATTCACTAGAAGTCAGGCTATTTTATAAGAATTTATTATTACTGCCTTACTACTAAAGGCTTAATACTAAAAGGTCTCTAGAGTTATATTAAGCTTAAACTTAGAAAACTATAGTATAGTAAGAGTATTCTAGAGGGTAGATGACTACTAGTAAATATATACTAATACTTTAATAGTCTGATTAACTATAAGAAGCTTTAAGTATCTAATTAGTATTAGGATACCCTATAGGAAGTCTTATATATAGGAAGGAATTAGACGCTTTAGGTTTATTTAAAGATATCTAGTTAATATACTAAAGGGGTTAGACGCTTTAGTTTAGTCTAAAGATCTCTAGTTAATTACTCAAGGTTTACTAATAGGTAGGAGACCTTATAGGATCATAAAAGTTATAGGAACCCTTATTGCCTTAATGTAATAATAAGAGTCTTATATATTAATATATATATAGAATAAGCTTTATCTATTTCGATATATATAGGAAGAACTCTCTATTTTATAATTGTTATGCTATTATTCAATTAATAGAACTACTAAATAGTTAGTAATTAGTTAGTAAAGATATTCTAAAAGGTAGTTATATAGTATCTATAAGCCTTAAGCCTTAATTTTTATAAAGAGGGAGATAGTTGTAAAGATATACTTTATAGTTTATATAGAGAGTTAGAATAAGTAGAATTAGATTATTATATAAATATAGATTATATAATATAGTAACCTAAGGGTATTATAAGATAAAGGTCTTCTGAAATTACTACTAGTTAGCCTAATAAGTTGAAGTCTTATAATTTATAGAGATTTACTTTTCACTACTATTAATTCTTCTCTTATTATAAAGCGCTTATATTTAGTTACTAATAAGTTGAGAAGAAGAGGTTTAGATATATAAATATATATTATATTATTATATTGAATCTTATATTAATTAGAACATAGTTAAATTCTTTTGAAATATAATAGATAAATTAATTACTAAGTTTAACTTCATTTGATAAAGAGAATCTTGAGATTTAAAAGAATAATATAAGTAATAAATATTAAGCTTATAACCTATTAAAAGATAAGTAGGTTAATAGTTTATATCTAGTAAAGTGATATCTTAGATTAAAAGTATATATATTGGATATTCTTGAGGAAAGATGATATAATATAAGAGAGTATATAATGATTATAATTAGTAAAAGAATACTATTATTAGTTGACTTAATATATATTAATAGAAAGTATAAAAGCCTTCTTTTATAGTATTATGCTTAGCTTCACAATATTCTAATTAGTAATTATTAGAATAATTTAATAATATAAGCTTGTATTAATAAGTATAGATACTAAAGTTAATTATTAGTAAGTATTCTATAAAATAATGAGGTAGAATATTCTATTGAATATTTAATAGTAAGTTGAGTATTACTATGGAGTCAATACCTATAGCTTAATATTTTAATAAATAATAGTAGTTTTTCTAGTTTTATTTAATATATCCTTCTATTTGTAGATTAGTATTGCCTTATTAAGTATTTTTAGTGGGTTTCTTAGTTTCTTTATTTATAGAAAACTATATCTTTCTACTTATAGGGTAATTCTTGAGTAATTATAATATTGCTTTTTATATGATATTAAAATATCTTTTTTCTTAGTTTTAGAAAGCTTATTAGTAAATATTCTCTAAGTTTTTAAAGTAAAAGTCTTGTGTTTTCTCTTTCTATATATATAGATATATATATAGTAAGTATATTTTATTTATACTTATATTAATATTAGAAACTATAAGTAATTCCTTCTACTTATTAGAAGTTAGTTGTAAGAAATGCTTTAGTAGTGCTTTAATAGTATTATAATAAATGTAAAGAGTTTATATCTAAAGTGAAAACTTTTTACTAGATTATAGGAATAATAGTTATATAGAGTTCTAATAGTAACATCTTATATAAGCCCTAAGGCTTAGACTTATAATATACCTCCTTTTATCTTTCTATTTTATTATTATAGTAATATCTAGTATTAATAGCTTTAATAATATACTAGTAGTAGCTAGTTACTGAAGCTAACTTAATTAATTAGAAAAATCTATTAAGATACCTCTCCTAAGTATTATTAATATTAAACAGTCTTATTAATAAGAAAATTCAAATACTACTAATATTAAATAGTTCTATTAAGAAGAAAATCCATATTATATTTATTCTAAATAATCTTATTTTATATTCTTCTTATTATTAATCTATAAGAAGTTTCTTTCTTCCCTCTTTATATAAACTTATTCTTTCTTCTTTAGAATTATACAACTTCTTATTTTATACTTATTATAATACTTTTATTCTACTATCCTTCTATTTATACTTCTCTTTTTTATATTCCTTCTATTACTATATCTATTACTATTACTATTAGTTCTAAACTTCTTAATAATAATTCCTCCTACTATTATATTCTTTTTAAATCTAACTCTTATACTTCTAATAATTATATTATTAAGGGTAACTCTAATAATAATAAGAACTACCTTTCTAATATAGTTATTTCTATTTATTTTAACTATTATTCTAAGTATAATAGGAGTAACCTCCCTTAGACTTATATATTAGGTTATAATTAATCCTATTATAAATATCTAAAGTTAAAAAGTAATTATAAATAGAGCTTCTATTTTTTACTATTAGTCTTCAGTTGTATACTACTAGCTACTAAGTTAACATTTGATTATATTTAATAAATATATTATTACTTCTATAATTACTACTACTAATGAAAAAGGTAGTTCTAAGAACTATTATACTTCTATCTTTTCGCTAGAATTCTCTATCATAATTTAGTATTATAATAACTATTTTTACTATATTTTAATAGGTACTTCTAATTTATATTACTACTATACTTATTACTTCCTTATTATATACTAAAAGTACTCTTATATTTATTCTTACTTTTACTCTTAAATAAATCCTTATTAGCCTTAGTGGTATTATATAGATAATAATAAGTTCTTCTCCTTCTTTCTCTTATTCCTATTATACTAGCTTTTATATAATAAAATACTATAATATATTCTAATAGTTATATCTTATTTTATTAATACTATAGCTATATCCTTAGTCTTATTAATACCAACTTATCTATCTACTACTATTATAATATTACTAGTTCTTATCAATACTAATAATATCCTACCTTTAAACTAGTATTACTTATTATTATCCCTAGTAATAAAAAGGAAGAAGAATAAGATAATAATAAGAGAGAAGAAGAATACTAGGAGTATAAAAGAGAATAGGATGATATTAATCTTTTTATTTAATTTGTTTATTTAATACTTGAAAGGTAAATCTTATAGTAATTTATAGATATCTCTTAGGGGTTATTATATTACTTAGTTTATAGCTTATATAGCTTTTTATCATTAGTAAATTAATCTCAATCTATTATTCTTTCTCATATCTCTATATTATAATTCTAATTATAATATAGCCTTATTATTAATAAGGCTTTCTAAAAGTTCTTATATTAGAATATTATAATTCTTCTATTTAACTAGTATATTATAGTTATTTCTTTACCTTAAGGCGTTCTTTATTACTAATATCTCTTCAACTTTATACTCCTCTTAGATCTTACTATTTTTTCTAATAAGAATTAGAATAGAATTAGAATATATATCTATATATTGTTAAAATAGTAATAGACTATCTTCTATTTGTTTAATAAGATTATTATAGAATATTAGATAGATACTTATAGAGATATCTAATAGAATATTTAGTAGGCTTAATATATTAACTATTTGATATTTAGAAGCTATTTAGATAAATTTCTTATTTAGCTTATTTATCTTAATATAATATAGTAATAGTTATACTTTATTTCTAATTTTAAACTTCTTAGCTATCTATTAAATTTTATTAGTATCTATTTTATTATATTAATATATATATATTATT
>QAPF01000596.1:0-23674 GCA_004367935.1 Colletotrichum sidae | reverse complement strand
ATAATTAAAATTATTAATTTATCAGATTAGACTTTTTTAAAATTATCCTAAAAGCTATAATTAATAGGCGATCTATAGATATTTAAAAAAGAATTATCTAGTTATTCTATAAGCTGTTATATTAAGTTCAAAATTTTAGAAACTAAGTGTTAATTAGATAATATTCTAATATTAATATACTATTACAATATTAGTTATTAGATATCTTAAAGTATTATAATAATATAATTATAAAGGTTTTAAAAGCTATTTAATTATACTAGAAGTATCTATATCTATATAAGTATTATTTATATATTAGCTATATTTAAGTAATATATTGAGATTATATATTAATAAAAGCAAGCTGAGTCCTACTATATTTATATAGAAATTATAAGTTAACTTATATTAGTAGTAGAGAACTTTTATATTAATAGTATGAAGTTTTATCTTAAAGATAGGTAGGACTTAGTCTAAAGGATATTAAGATTATAGATATTGAAGTTATAATAAATATTTAAATAGAATACCTATAATTAGTAGTAATTGAATATCTTGAGATATTCGAATTATATATAGCTATAAAGGTATAAAAGTATAAGGTTACTATAGAAGGAGTTATTAGTTATTTATTATTTATAAAAAGGTTGATATAGAGCAGGTATACTAGCTATAGCTATAAGGAGTTTAACTCTAGATTAACTAGGGGCTAGCTATAGTAATTAGTAGGAAGGTAGGAAGGCTAAAGTTGTACTTTAGGAGGCAATATATTTACTAATAGTTGCAATAGAAAGCGAGCCATTAGTCCCTCCTATTAATTTAAATATTATTATAAAAGTAAGAAGTATTTAAGGAGTTTTCAAAAAGCTATATAAATCTCTTAAAAAGTTAAAATTAGAAATATTATAAATTTCTTATATTAAAGCTTTAGTAATAATTCAAAAAGAATTATTATATTGACTAAATACACTCTTATAAATAAAAAGTAAAAGTAATTGTTAATCTTTTAATAATACCTATTAGAAAATATTCTATTTTAAAACCAAATTAAATATAATTATTAGTACTATAATAATAATTATCTATAAAGGGTTGATATATAATTCAAAAGCTCCTAATAAGATTTTAAAGTAGGGAAGTTCTAAAGTATCTAAGTAATAAATCTTATAATTCTTTATCTTATATAAACTTTAGATATAGAATTTTCACAATTACTTCTTCTATTGTAATATATTTTACTAATCTATAATATAATAATAATAAAAGGATTGACTACTAATTAGTATTAGTTTATCTAAAAGATAATATATATTACATATAATCTTAGTATATAGGTATAAAGTAGTATTCTAGTTATTTATTATTATTATTCCTATATTATATAGTATAAGATGCTATATAAAACTCTAGATCTATAGTATAACAATTACTTACTAATTACTATATAATTAACTATAGCTAACACTAGATACCTAGTACCTATTACTAGTAGGACGTAGAAGATATACTACTATATATATAATAATATATATAATTACCATATACCTTATAGTATAATACAACTAATAATAACCTTATTAGTAGTAGTTTTATAATAATAGTTTTATAGCTATAGCTTTATTAATATTATATATATTAAAATCTTAATATTAATCTACTAATACTTTATTAATACCTCTTATAATAGTTGTATTAATACTATATATATCAGAATCTCCATACTACTATATTAATATTTCTCTAGTATATTTGTTATAATAGCTAATTTCTATAATTATATATTTATATAAGTATAACAATATTTTACTAGTTATTTCTTAATCTTTTAGTAGTTTCAATCTTAGTAGTTTCTCTTTCTTTTAATAGCCTTAATACTATATCTTTATATAAGAATCTTATTAATACTATATCATTAAAACTGTTCTTTCTACTATATTAGTACTATCCTCATACTTTCTTATAATAGTCTTATTAATACTATACATACTGAAATCTTTATATTATTATACAAGTACTAAACTAGTATTTTTCTTATAATAACTTTATTAATACTTTGTAAGAATAGATATAGTATAGAGGCTACTAGATAGGTATACTAGGATTATATAAAGCCTAACTATTCTATTTATATATATTTAAATACTTCATTCTAATGTAAATAGATTATACTTTTTAACAACCTATATTTAGACTATATATTATATTATTTATTTACTATACTTATTAAGCCTAAGAATATTTAATTACCTTATAAATTATTTATAAATAATAAATATAAAGGAAATTCTTTTGAATTTATTCTATTAGGGTTTTAATAAACTACTTGAAAATAGTATATTTAATTATTAATAATTTTAATATAATAGTTAAGCTATCTAATAGTTCTAATGTTAATGATTAGTATATTATATTATAATTCTATATAATTAGTTGAGATATTGAGAAGTATTTTAATTTAGATATTAAGTTGGATCTTAATACTTTAAAACTAATTAATCTATCCAATTTTAATAAATAGCTTATCTAAGAAAATACTACTTAATAGAATATAAAAATATTAAGTTTTTAATATTCCTAACTAAAGGTATTTTTAATTACTATATAGTAGATCTTAAGTTTAAAATAGTCTAGAAATCTAATTATAAAGAGATAAAAAAGTGTTATAATATAATTTAGATATAAGTTAATATAACTATAAATAGTAACTTATTAATATCAAGTTAAATGAAATTCTTTAATAATAATATTATTTCTTTTTAAGCTTTTCTAAGAGTTCTAAAGTAGTAATATATTTAGAATAATTAAGTTATATAGTAATAAGTTAGAGTGGAATATGAGAAAATTTTTAAAAAGGCTAATTCAAATATCTTTAATTTAATATAGTATAATAAGTAGTATACTATTTACTTTTGGATAATTATATATTAAATTCTTAAAGTCTAAGGAATTCTTATTATTAAAGAGTAACTTAAAATACTTGATTAATATATTTTACCTAATTAAGTTATAATTTAGTATTAGAAGATTATTAAGAAAGAAACTCTAAACTTAAATATTAATAGTCTGGCTAACTATAGAGAAGTTTTTTCTACTTTATCTTATACTAATAAATTTTCAATAAAAGGCTATAGTAAAATACTATTTATATTAATTATTCTTATAGGAAAGTTAGATAAAGTATTTTAGCTGAGATTGAAGTATTTCTATAATTTAAGAAGTTACCTATACCTTCTAGAGAATTATAAGTATATTAAATATATTATTATAAATTTATATATAAGATTTCTATATTTGTTAATAATAATTACTATTTGAAATAGTATTATAAAAAGGGTGAATAATTTAGAGCTCTATATATTCTACTAGAAGTTAGTAATAAAAGAATAGTTAAACTCTAAGGGATATATTAATAAAATTCAAGAGATACCTTTAGATATCTTACAAGCTAAAATAACTCCCTTAGGTAATAAATCTAATAAGAGTAAATATTATTTTTCTAATTCAATATATATAAGTATTAACTTTCTATTATTTAGGAGGTTAATTGAAATCTCCCTTAAGATCTTTTTAAGTATTTCAAAACCTTACTTATTTTTAATATATATAGTATTTAATAGTTATAGACTAGTCTATATTACTAATTTAATAGATCTTTTTAAAAAAGAATCTTTTAAGTTAAATAAAAGAATAGATATAGTTTAATATAGTTTAGCTAACTTTCCTATAGTTAGATAGAATAAGTAGATAATTAGGAATATTCTTAATAGTCTAAATAAGAAGAATATATTAGACTTAATATTAGATGATATAGTTCATATTGAAAACCTTTATATTAATATTATTTCAAAAGCTCTATTTCTTAATAAAACTAAAATCTAATATAGACGTTTTAATTATATTCTTAGTTTTGGTCTAATTAGCTAACCTATTATTGAAATATAATTATTTGAAAAGTATAATTTTATATTCCTTAAATATAAGTTAGTTTAAATTATTTTATAGTTTATTTAAATAATTTAAATATTATTATAAAATCTCTAAGTATATTATTCTCCTAAGTTTACTTAAAAATAGTTCTTCTAGAAATATAGTTCGATAATACTTATATATAGTATTTTTAAGTAGGATATTCTAAATAGAATATTCCTTAAGTATTGACTTTTTAATATCTAAAGAGTAAAGATTATAGGATTAAGGTAACTAGACTATTCTTATTATATAAGAGTTTATTCTTAATAGGTTATTTCTTAATAAACTTTAGAGTTATATTTAGTTTACTTATTCTATTATATTACTTAGGATTTATTTGATTTTTCTAAGGCCTTTAGAAGTAACTCCTAAGTACTTATTATTAAAGATAAATTTTTTTAATAAACTTTAGAGTTATATTTAGTTTACTTATTCTATTATATTACTTAGGATTTATTTGATTTTTCTAAGGCCTTTAGAAGTAACTCCTAAGTACTTATTATTAAAGATAAATTTTTAAACCTTCTCTTTATATTCATATTACTCAATAATACTTATAATTCAATCTTTTAAATATTAAAAATGCTTGAAAGTTAGATAAAATAATAAAGAAAGCTTTTAATATCTAAGATTTAATAAGATATTAAAAAAGCTATAATAGTAATTAATAGAGAAACTAATTACTATATATAAATAGTAGAATAAAAGATTAATGTTTAGTTATTTCTTCTTATATTAAAAAGTTAGTTAGAATAGATAAGTATATTAGAAAAGGCTAATTATTTAAAGAAAGGAAATATGAGAAATTATAGGATTACTACTTAAACTCTAAGTAAAATTAATTTAGATAGTAATTATACTACATAACATATTTCTAAGAATTTAGAATAACTAGAAATTATTATATAAAATTAAATAAACTTAATTTAAGTAGTATTTTAGTTAATAGGTATTAAAGTCTACTCTAAGTTTTTATTAAGATTTATAATCTTATTAAGGATAGATTTATACTTATAGATATTAAATATATTTACTTAAGAATTATTATAAGTAAAATATTATAAATAAAGTATTTAAAGTTAAATTTAAGAGATATATTAGATATCTAGTAAGTTATATTCTAATTATCTGTAATTTCTATAAAATCCAAATTCTTTTCCCCTAAGAAGTTATAATTATTTAAAATACTAAATTTAATAAGATAAAATTCTATTTTTAATAAGATTTATATGAAATATTTATAAGAGAAATTATAGAATTACTAGTTAAGTTAATTACTAAAAAAGATAAAAACCTTATGCTTAGAATATTTAGAGATTTTAAAGTAATAAGAATATTTAATAAAGAAATTATTCTTCTATTAACTATCTTATTAGTATCAGAAGTAACTTAAGATATTAAATTAAGCTTAGAATTAGTTTTAAAAACTAATAAGAAGGATTTAGTTATATTTAAATTAATACTGAGTTTATTAGGATTAGTTTAAAACTCTAATTAGTTTTAACTAGAAAAAGTAATTTTTAGTAATAATTAGAATTTAAGAAGTATACTAATAATTAGACAACTAGATACTATATTTAAAATTAGAAATCTCATCAGTTAAAAGTAAATACCTACTTCATATAAATATAAACCTAGGTATTTTAAAACTTTTATTTAACTAATTTAGAGAAGATTAAAATATAACTCTAAATTTCAACTAATTAGATTAATAAGTTTAAGTACCTAGAGAATAAATTAATAATATAAGAATAAATAATAATAATAAATTCAGTTAGAAATTAATATTAATAACTATATAATACTTTTCAAAGACTATATTAATAATATTGTATATTTAATAGAATATAAATAAGATAGTTTTAAAAATATTTATTTACCTAATTAGTAATAGGAGTTTAATAAAGATAATTTCAAACTTTTAATAGTATTCCTTATAGTTCAGAATATAGTATTAAAGAAGAAAAATCTTTCTACTAAGATTGAAATATATATTAATTAACTAATTACATATCAGGCTAGGTTTATACTAAGTAATAGGATTTCTTAATAGATATATATTATACTATATAACTATTCAAATTCAGTTTTCCCCTTATTTAACTATAGTTCTATACTTATATTTAAGCTTTATACAATTAGAATATTTACTATTCTAATAGTTAAAGTTAGTATATAGGGGTTTTAATAGCCCCCTAATACCCCCTTTTTTATAATAACTTAATCTAATCCCCCTTCTTAGAAATCTTATCCTTAAGACTTAATTATCAAGATATTAGTATAAAGTAGTAGTATTCTACTCTTTTTCTAGTACTCTTTTTTAGTTGGAATTTAGATATTTATTCTAAGTTCTATATTTTAGCTTCCTTATATTAAATCCTAATTAATATTAACTTCTTAAGATATACTCTAATTATAGCTATATTCTAATTAACCTAAAGTTTTTATATAAGATAAATAGTCTTCCTTAATTATAGAAATACTAGAAAGACTTCTCCCTTATTCCTAGCTATAGGAACTTTATATTTATTATAATTATAATATTTTAATTCTTATAGAAGTTATATTAAACTTCTCCTCATAATAACTTATAAGTCTCTTATTCTTACTTATTCTATAGAATACTATTTTTACTAGTTAGATTAGAATAATATATATTTTATAATTCTTCTCACTTTAAAGATTAACATTTTGTTTTATTAATTTTATTATCCCCCCCTAGTAATTTATAAATAACTTCTTTATTATTTATTTTACTATCTTCTATTCTAAAGAAGCTTTTAACTACTTTTAATTAAAAGAAAGCTTTTCTTATTATTCGACTTTTTAATCTTATATATAAGTTATTTTCATTTTCCCTTTTATTGTTAACTTTATTTCTAGGTTATTAAAAATAATAATAATAATAATTATAATATCTATCCCTATTAGTCTTATTATTCTTATTACTCTTATTCCTACTTTCTTACTACTTCTTCTTCTTATTCTTATTCTTATTTAAAAAAAGGCTACTATTTTAAAAAGAAAGCTACTAAAGTTATTATATACTCTTTATATCTTTCTAAATAATAATAATAATAATAATAGTAATAATTTTATATATCTTATTCCCTTTTATAACTACTTCTATTTTATAGCTATTTAAAAGTTAATTAGTTATTCTTTATTACTCTTTTTTTATTATAAGATTATTAGTATATTTCTATTACTTTTTCTTTCCTATTTCTACTTATTATTTTAAATATTAGTAATAAGTATTCTTATTATATTACTATATATAATAAGGAGTATATTCTAGTAGATTTCTATCTTTCCTCTCATAAGCTACTTCTATAATTATAAAATATGTTTTAATATCTTTATAAGCTATTTATACTACTATTTCTATAGTTCTTATTGTATATTATTATTTTAATAATATTCTATCTAAAGATAACCTTTTTATAGCTGCTTATAATATTAAAATAAGATACTCATACTATTATCCCCTAGTATTTTTCTACTAATTATTAATATGAGAAGGTTTTAAGAAAACTTAGCTTATTATTTATAAAGTTCTCTAAGTTAAAACTTCTTATATTAATAAGTCTAATACTAAGTATAAAGTTGAAAATAAAGAAATAAAATAGCTAACTTATAAATATTAGTTTATAGTTATTAAAACTATAGTTATTACTACTTTATAATGTAACTACTTTTTCAAAAGAAGTATAAAAATTATTATTACTTTCTAATAAACCTAGAAAGTATAAATTGATACTATTAAGATATAAATTACTACTTTTATAAACTTCTAAACTTTTTTTCTAGAATAGTTTTTAACTTATTCTTATATTATCAATACTTTTCTATTTTTCTAATACTCTTTTTAGTAACTTCTACTTATTAATATTATCTTTTGAATATATTAATATTCTTCATTTATATTTCCTAACTTTTAAAACTTCTAAGTAGCTTAGTAATAATAATAATAATAATAAGGATAATTAAAATAGAAATAATAATAATAAAGAAAGTAATAATAATAATACCAAGTAATCTAATACTTCTTTATTCCCCCCTTAATATTCTATCTATTTTCTTCTTTTGAAAACTAATTATTATTTTTAGGTTTTATTATATTTTCTCTTTAGCTTTTAGTTTAATGTAAACTTCTTAATCTTATTTTACTAATAATTCAAATATTTTACTTTTTTAGAAACTTATTAGTAATCTTTAGGAGATCCTTTTTAAATTCTAAGCTTAATTCTAGTAATATATTCTACTAAAGTTCTTATAAGTTTTCCCTTATTCTATACTTTTTCTATTTAATTAAATACTAATAGTTTCTTTATAACCTTTTATAATCTACTACATAATTATTTTTATATATATTATCTCCTAAGCTATTAATAAAGACTATTTAAAGTATTAGTAGATTACTTCTATATTTCTCTAATTATAATAAGGAGAAAATATTATAAATCTTGTACTTCTTATTTAAATTAAATTTCAATATTTAGCTTTTATTAACTATTTATATTATTTTAAATAATCTTAAATATTTATTAGACAGTATTTTAATTAGTTACTTTTATTAAATATTCTTAGTAGAAAATAATATATAATTACTGATTTTAAAATCTAACTACTTCTTTCTCTTATTATATTACTTAATATATCTTTTATTTAGTTCTTCTAGTAAAACTTTTAACTATTATTAATATAATGAAAAACATTTTACTTTATCTTTTATTTTAAGGACTACTTTAAATTTAATACCTTTTAGAGAATTATTATAAGATCTTCTTAATAAGTAACTTATTAAAATATCTATTAATATAATTCTAATAGTATTAGAAATTAAAGTATTATAAATAAATTTAGTTATAAATAACTACTTTATTTAATTATCTTAGTTAAAGTTAATTACTATTTTTAAGAAGTATGCTATATTCTAATTTTATTATTCTATTTACTTATTAATTTATAAGTAGTATATTATATTTAGTTTCCTCTTAATAACTAGTAAGCAAGTAATAAAAACTTAAAATCTACTAGTAAATAGTAAATTTCTATTAAATATAATAATTTAAAGAATTCTATACTTAAGGAGAATATTATTTATTAGGAAGGCTACCAATTTATTTACTATTAGGAATTGTTTTATTAATTAGTAGAATATATACTTTATAAATCGATTAATTATTACTAATATACTAATATAGCTTTTCTTTAAAAATCTAATTAACTTAGGTAATTTAAAAATAAAGTTTATACTAATATATTACTATAAGCTAGTAAGTATTAGTAGGAGTATTAATTTACTATATAGAAAGTAGTATTAAAGTTTTAATTACAAGTATAATATATATTTCAATATATATTTTATAATATCCTTTCTTATAAACTTCTATTAAGATATTTATTCTAACTTCTTAAGTATTCTAGTAATATTTAGTTATTTCTTTAAAGGTTTATTATAGAAAGTTATTAGTAGGTTAATTCAAAGTTAATATTTATCTAGGATAATTAGTTTATTTTAGAGTTTTACCCCTCCTTCTTCCTTAATAGACTAGTTATTATTTTTCCAATATAATTCGTCTTTTCTCTTAATAGTAGTCTCTTTCTATATTTATTAGATTTCTTCTTCTAGTATTTTTTCTAGTCTTTTAAGAATTATATCTTCTAGGTTTATAATTAGCTTTTAATTTTAAAAACATAATACTACTATTTTATTTAAACCCTCATTTAAAAAGTCTTCTAAAAGTATATTTGTAGTTCTTTAGGTTTCTCTTTCTATAGGTTAATAATCTAATTATTTTAATAGATTATTTACTAAGTTTTACTTCTCTAGCTAGTAGTTAATAATATAATTAAATAATAATATATTTTAAAAGAGTCTTATTTAATAGCTATTAAGCTGGAACTTTACTATTGAGTATTAATAGCTTAAGTAATTAATAATAAAGGTAACTTTATATTATAAGTATAGAGAGTAATATCTCTATATAAATACTACTTTATAAATAACTAGTAATTCACCTTCTAATATATTATATCTTAACTTTATTCTTTTTAATTTCCTTAAGAAGTAAACTAATAGTTATTATTATTAGGTTTTTAATTAAATAATTATTATTTCTATAATAAAATTAGAAATATCTATCTCCATATAGATTAAAAGAACTAGACTAAATATTATAATATAAGTATTTAAATAAACTTATCTTATAGATTTTTGAAAACCTTAATTACTTTAAGAATTATTATATCTTCTCCTTCTACCTATTTAACTAGTTAATTAGTAAGTCTAATATATATTTTAAAATAATTCTAAATAAACCTCCTATAGAACTTTATAAACTCTAGGAAGATCTAGATTTCTTTAATATTAATAAGTAATAATTACTCTTTAATTACTAATATTCTCTCCTTCTCTATAGTAATACTTTTAGGAGAAAAAATAAAACCTAAGAACTTAATAATTTATATATAAACTTATATTTCTCTAGGTTAGTATAAGACCCTATAATTAATAACTAGTTTAATACTTCTTTTACTACTTCTATAAAGTCTTCTTTAGTCTTAGTAAATATTAGGATATTATTGAAATAAATAATATATACAATATCTATAAAACTTATTAAAGTATTATGAATGTATATTTAGAAGGTTATTAAGGTATTTACTAAACTAAATAGTATTCTATAATACTTAAAATATTTATATTATGTCTAAAATACTATTTTCTATTTATTTTCTAATTATATATAGATTTAGTAGTATATGTTTTTAGATCTAATTTAGTAAATTATAAAGCTCCTCCTAAATAGTCTTAAATCCTACTCATAAGTTTTAGTAGTATATAGTTCTTAATAGGAACAATATTTAGACTTCTATAGTTTATATATAGTTTCAACTTATTTCCTTTAAAGAAATAAATAGGATTAGTACTTCTATAGAGCTTTTTAATACTTTGATCTATCTTTGTTTTAAGAATTAATATAAAGTATTTATATAATTCTTCTAACTTCTTTTCTATAACAAAGTAGATAGAACTTTATAAATGTTTCTTATTTTCTTCTAGTTCTATCATATATATATAAATACCTTCTTCTATAAAGATACTAATTTTCTTTATATTAAAAATATAAGTTTATTCTTAGTATTTTAATAGTAATTAGTTAAGATTAGCTTTCTTTTTATTTAAATCTCCTATAAATTATTACTAAATAATTTACTACTCTCCTTCTTCTAATATTAATATGGTTAAACTTACTAGTATATATTTAGATTAGTTTTTAGCCTTAATAATTACCTTAGTTCTATATACTAGTTTTAAGTTAATAATAGTTAAAAGATAGATTAAACTTAAAGTCTTCTATTTTAAATTAAGCTTTACCTTTTTTCCCTAGAGGATCCTTAGGATTATATTATTTTTACTAATATTACTTATTTAGAATATATAAGATTCTATCTATATTATACTAAAGCTATTTATAATTTTTATAATTATAGTTTATATTCTATATTTAGATATTATTCCTCCCTAGAAACCTAATATCTTTAGTTTGAAATTAAGTTTTATAGGTTTAGTATTATATAGTATCTTCTAGTTTAAGATATTCTTATTAGCTTTTGAACTAATAAGTACTTTTTCTTTTTTCTAATTTCTCCTTATATAGACTAATACTTTAACCTTAAAGTATTAATAAAACTCTCAATCTTATAAGATATAAATACTATTAGCTCTTATTTTTAAAATATAATAGACTTTTCTAATATATTTAAATTCTTTATAAATATCATAAGGACTTTTATTATATTAGTATAATATATAGTTTATTTTTCTATAATTATAAAACTTAAGTAGTATTTAAGAAATAACTATTTAGAGTTATAAAGTTTCTTCTTATTTAATCTTAAGTAAGGAGGTAATTATAAAGAATAATTCTTTTAACTAGTTCTCCCTATTTATCTCTTAAATTAGGATAACTATCTATATAACTAATAGTTTATAGTTTTTCTACTTTAATATTCTAAAGATAAGTTCTATTAAAATAGACCCACTTAGAAATTACTTAGCTATTTCTTTTTTAGCTTTATAATTTGAATGCTAATATATAACTCATAGGCTCCTACTTATAAATATATATTTTAATTCTAGTAATAAGTAGTTAATAATATTAATAACTTAGAACTTCTCTAGTTAGATGTTGAGGTATTCTACTTTAAAGGACTTATATATATTAAGAAACTATTGGTAAGAATAGTTCATTTTCTAGTAAATTATATCTAATTAAACTACTATTATAATAACTTAAGTATTATTATTATCTATATCAGATTTTAGCTATTGTTCTAATACTACTTAGGTGATCTATTTAATATTATTATTATAAATAATAATAACTTATTTAATCTACTAATAGGTCATAATACTCTCTAGGTATAAGATTATATATTGAATTTTATCCTTATTTATAGTAAAATTATTCTCTATTAAATTAAACTATCTTTATAATTTAAATAAGAGATTATTAAAATCTAACTAACTACCCCCTTGATATTTAATAAGAACTAACTATATAATTAAAAAGTCTTTTTTTATCTCTTAGAAATAGATATAAAATTAGAAGACCTTTTAATACTCCTTTCTTTTAGATTATCTCCCCTATATAATACTACCAACTCTTCTAACTTCTACTTCTTCTTTAACTTCTTTTATTTCATTTTAAATTAATTAGTCTAAATTAGTTTTAGAAAGATTACTTTTATTCTAAAGAAATAGCTATCTCTCTAGTTTATTAATACTGTTACTAATAACTATAAGAATTAGTCCTCTTATTAAGCTAAATTTAAACTTCTAAGTTATTTGAATAATAGATTTCTAATATAGTATTATTATAATCCTACTAATCAGTATACTTAAAAATAAGTAGAAATTTGAATATATTAGACTAAGTTTATACTGAGTAATAGGATTTCTTAATAAGTATATATTATACTACATAACTAATTTAAATTTAGCCTTCTTCTTATTTAACTATAACTCTATATTTATATTTAAGCTTCATATTATTAGAATATCTATTATTCTAGTAGCTAAGGCTAGTATATAGGAGCTCTAGTAGCCCCCTAGTACCCTTGTTCTCTATAGTAGCCTGATATTTGAATATTAATAATTTAAAAAAATCTTACTAATTTATTAGAATTATTATAAAGGTTTTGTATTAAAATAATAAGAACTAAAATTATAAAGTTAAATAAAAAAAGTATTTAGTAAGAAATAGATTACTAAGATATTAAAACTAAGCCTTTTCTTTTTAAATAGGTTTTTATTTATAAAGTAGATATAAATAGTTATTTGAAGTAGTATAAGGTGAGGATTTATATATAGAAAGATATATAACTAGTCAATCTATTATAAACTATATATATAGTAATACTAATTATTCAAATATTTCAAATAGTTATAGTAATTATAAGATAATTTAACTTTAGAATCCTATAGTTTGATTTATTAATATACTTCTCAATATTATAAGGAGTCCTAATAGACTTCTAATAATAATTAAACTATTAAATAGATTTAGAATTATAAGGAAATATACTAAGTTTGAATAAGCTTTTTATAAGCTTCAAAATATACTTCTTTTTTAATATAAAACTTTTAATATTATTCTAAAGTTATTAGGCTTTTTATTATATTTGGAAGAACTTTATCTATTGAAAAATAAGAACTTAAATATTTATATCTTCTTCTATATAGATAATACTTTTCTCTTATATTATAAGGTAGCTAAGAAGGATACTCTTAAGATTATTATAAATATAAAGTATCTTTATAAACTTAATGAATAAAGTCTTATTAAGTATTTCTAAGGAATTCAAAGAGGAAGAAATTGAAAGTATTAGAAGATTTACTTAGTTTATAATATATATATTATTAAAGTTATAAACTATTTTAATTTTAAATATAACCTAATTCTTGTAGTACTACTTCTAATGATATCTTCTATTATAAAGAGTAGTTAAATTATTAATTGGTTTGTATTAAAAGTTTCTAATTTATTTAAAATCACATACCTCTCAGGAACCCTTTCAAAAAAGCTACACCTAGTAGTCAGCTCTTATGTTATATACTTTATAGATAATAGTAAGGCTAAGGAAGTATTTAAATAGAGGAAACCTTAAGTAGTAGTAATATAGTTAGTCAATATAATTACTAACAAATAGGGAAAATATAAGCCTATTCATTATAATTACTTCTTTAAAAGATTTATAATAAATTATTATATAATACTAATTCTAGCTAACTAGTACTACTTATTACTAGCTGTTAATAATTACTAACTATTAATAGCTATTAGTAAAAGCTAGTAATTAGTAGTAGTTACTATATATAGTTTATATAACTAGAAGGTTTATAACTAATAGTTATACTTACTTACTATAGAATTCAAACTTATTACTCTTATTATAAAACGGTAAAAGCTAGCTACATATTAAACTACTATATCAAATAGGTATAGTAGTTAAATTATATTCTAAAAGATCTATATATATTAGATAAAAATAAGTTTAATTCTTTATATATTAATTATGATATAATTAGATATCTTATTTATATACTCTCTATTCTCAAAATACCTTATAAATCCTTCTTAAGTATATTAAGATATTATTAACTATATAATTAGATACATCTATAAGATATAATTTCTAGTATTATAATTAAGAAGTTTAAAAAGTATTAATAAGATATTTTAAATACTTCTAATTACTAGAAATACTTCTTTTATAAACTATAGAAAAAACTTGAAGATTAAATTATAATTAAATTATTCCTTTATTTAGAAGATTAATCTAATAGAAAACTACCTAATAAAATACTATTATAATATTAATAATTACAATAGAACTACTTAATTTTAAATATACTTTAAAAGAAACTATAATATAAAAAAGCTCTTTCAAAATATTAAATTTAAGTTTAGAGATATTTAGAGAATCTATTATAATAACTACTAAATAATAAAACTAGTTATTTTAAATAATAAGTATCTATCTACTAGGCTTTAATATATAGATATTTAATAAATATAATTATACTAAGAATATTAGAAAGAGATTTAAAGTAATCTATATACCTATAGATATAGCACTAATAGATAAATTTATAAAACACTTAATTTAAATATAATTTGAATAAATGAAAATATTTCTCAACTTTATAGATTTATCCGTAATACTCTTAAAACTAGTTAAAATAGATAAATAGGCTTCTTAGAATTATTCCTTACTATTTAAATAATGTATATAAATTATTTATATTCCTTAAACCTAATTATTTAATAGAATATCTTAGTAGTATTTATATAGAAAGTTAGAAAGTAGTAAATTTCTTTGAGTTATATATAAAGGGTAAAGCTTTCTATCTAAACTTATATCTAATTTAAAATAAAGTATTTAAATTTAGAGTTCTAAGTAAATAAGTAAGATATAATAATTTATCTATTAAGATTAATTTAAAGAAATATAGAAAATTAATTATATTTTATAAAAAAAGAAACTAAAATTGAAGCTTGTCTGAAAATAGGGGAAACCTAATAAAACTAAATAGTAGAATATAAAAACTAAAACTCCAACTTTTGAAACTACTAGGAATTACCTAAAGTTTAAAATTCTAATCTCTAAATCTTCTAATAATTGCTTAAAATATAAAACTTTAATTAATAAGAAACTTAATTAAAGTAATTAACATACTAAAGATAAGATTAAGAATAAAGAATTAGATAAATAATAATACTTAAGATAACTAAATAATAATAAGTTATATAATAACTAGAATTCTAATAGTAGATTTAGAGATATTTCTATTCTTAAGGAAAACTAATTTAAATTCCTTCTATCCTTTTAACTAAAGCTTAAATTAGATTAATTTCCTTATTTTACTAATTTTCTTATTCTCTAATTACAAAAGGTTAGACTTAAAATTGAAAATCTAAATTAAATTATATATTTTATTCTTATTAGAAATCTAAAAACTGCTGAGATATTTCTTATATATTTTATAAACTTTATTAGAGATTAGAATATAAAACCCCCTTAACTTAGTTTTATATTAATAATAGTAATTAGAAGATAAATCTTAACTACTAATCTTAATAATATAGAAATAATATCTATAAAAGAAAAGGGAAATTTAAATAGTAAATAGTATAGGGAATAGTTTAAATAAGCTGAATATTATTAATTATATTTATCTTAAGGAGTTAAATATTATATTCTTCTATAGTCGTATTTAAATTACTCTTTTTAAAAATAATAGATTTTATTAGAATATACTTAGTAGTAATAGACTTCTTATTTAAATTAACTAGTTAATATTTAATATTCTTAAGTTAATATTTAAGATTATTTATCTTAAAAGAAACCTTTTAATTTCTCATTTAAATAGATTTCTTTTATAGACTTAGATTTAATCTTAATATACTTCTTTAGATATCTAATTAGATAACTAATATTATTTTCTTTATCCTTAATATTATTAATAGTAAATTTAGTTTCCTCTTATTCCTCTTTAATAACTAAAGGATTGCTAATTAGATTATTTTCTTTATGTTTACAAAAAAGAGATAAAATAGGAACTTTCTTAAGATATCTTTAGAAATATTTAATTCTAACAAGGTTCTTTATTATAATAAGAATCGTCTTTAAAATACTAATCTTATTACTATTAGTTTTCAGTATTTTAGAAACTTAAAATAGAAGTAAAGATATTAAATATTCTAATAACTTAAGAAACTTAATAAAATATAATTAAATAAATAACTTAAGTCAATATATATTAGTTTCACACTATTATTTAAATATCAAATCTACCTCAATTAGAGAAATACTTATAATATCAAGAATTTAACTTTAAATCTTAAATATTCAATAGTTATAAGAAAGATTAGTAAAGTTAATATGATTATTAATACT
Source organism: Colletotrichum sidae (assembly GCA_004367935.1). Classification (NCBI taxonomy): domain Eukaryota; kingdom Fungi; phylum Ascomycota; class Sordariomycetes; order Glomerellales; family Glomerellaceae; genus Colletotrichum; species Colletotrichum sidae. The sequence goes on along the minus strand of QAPF01000596.1, from coordinate 6,751 downwards.
AAGAAGGATAAAAAAAAGCATTAACTTTAGATTTAGTTAAATAATATATAATCTAAAAGGAAGTATTATATAAAATAAACCTCTTAAAAAGAATAAAAGAGAGTATTTTAAATAGAAAAAGTATTATTGATAATAGACTAAGGATAGAAAATACTAATTATAACTTTAAATTGCAATTTCTAAATACTTTTCAAATTAGAATTATTAAGTATTCCTTCAGGTTTAGGAATAAATAAAGAAAATACTAATATAGGATTACTTAATAAAATACTTAGATTAAAATATAGCAGAAAGTCAATAGTAATATTAAATATTTTATTATTAAGTACTTTAGTTTCAAAAGGATTAGACTATAATTAGAATATTAATAATAACTAAAGATTATTCTTATGCTAGAAGTTGATATATAGAATCTATTTTATTAATATATATTACTAATAAGTATAAGAAGGTAATTATTGAAAATATTAATACATAGAGGAAAGAAGAAACTAGTAAGTAAAAGAATAATAAAAAGATTATTTATAGTATTTAAAAGTTGAATAAATGACGATTTTAGAAGAAGCTAACCGAAGATTCTTATTAAAACTAAAATAAAAGATAGTTGAATATATGATAGATTATAATAGGTTTATTATAATAAATAATTTCTTTTATTTAAACGCTCTAAAAGCTATTATGAGAATACTTACCTATTTTTATTTATAATATTATATTATTTAGAATAATCTATAATGTATAAGGTTAACCCTAGTAGTTCCACTACTAGGGGGGTATATAAGAATAAATATAGTATAAAGCCTACTAAGTAGTTATACTAGGATTATATAAAACCTAATTACTCTATTTATACGTATTTAAGCGTTTTATTCTAGTTTGAAGAAATCGTACCTTTTAACAACTTATATTCAGACTATATATTATATTATTTATTTATCATATACTTTATATATTAAAACTACTTCTTCTACTATACTAATTCCCCCTATATAACCTATAAGCTAGAAGTCCTTAAAAATAAAAATAGATTCGAATTTATTAAAGATGGATTTATTAACTAAGTAAGGAACATTTATAGAAGGCTTTAATATAAGTATAACGTTATTAATATATTCGAATCTAACCTCTTATATCTAAACCCTATCCTTCTTATATCTAAATACTCCTCTTACAGATAACTAAGAATAACTAAGTAGTAACCTAGCTGGGGATCTCTAACATACTCTAATATATTTTAAGTTTATTAAGAGGAAACATTGAGATATTTTATAAAACAAGTCAAATAGTATTTTACAATAAAGTCAGATTCTAATAAACTTCTATTTACTTAATTTAATCCTTTAAAATAAGTTGAAACTTTATACAATATTCTAAAGTTCTATAATTAAAGAAAATAATCAATAGTTCTATTATACTCTATAATTCTACTAATTATATTTTAAATAGTATTATAAACCTAACTCTTAGGATCTATATAGAATATTACTATTAAAGCTCTATATACTTACTACCCCTATAGTCTAGTAAAGAGTTTTCACCTTAAATATAAACTCTTTGAATTTATCATAATACTATTAAAGAACTCCTAAAATATCTCTTATAACTAACCTCGAATATTAATAAACTTTCTACCTAAATTTGACTTAATAATAAATAATAAATTATCTAAAAAACAGAAGTTAGTAAAAGTTAATAATAGATACTAATACTACAGAACTTCTAATAGAAGTTCTAATAGACTAATAATAGATTAATCTAATAGAAGATAAAAACTAATTTTTCCACAAAGCCTTTATATAATTCTAATAAGACTATAAAGTAATTTTATAAATAATATAGATATCTTATATAAAGAGGAAACTAATTCCTATTAATACCCTTTTTAATAGTAATACTCTCCACTTTCCTATATAAAAGATAAATATATAGTATAAATTAGAAATTAATGAGACTTTCTTTAAGAAATTAAAAGATTTCTAATAATTCCTATAAACTAGTCTATTACTGAAGATTAAGATATAGATTAGTAATTTTCATATACTATAGGAATTCTAATATAATTACAATATTAATATATTCTTCTAAAACTTTACTAAGTATTATAAGAACCCTTATTATAATACTTAAACCCTTAAGAAAATTTACTACTTCTATTAGAAGTCTAAATAGATACTTATTAAATTCTTTATTGGATTTAAATTAGTTATAAAATAAATAGGAGGATACTTTTAAATAGGAAACATCTAGTTAAACTACGTCTAACTAGCTTCCTCTTATTAAATTTAGATAACTACTATTAGTTATAATATTAGCTAGATAGACTACTATACTATAATTTGATACTACTATATAATTAGAACACACCTTGAAATTATAAAATTATAATAAGTTAGAACTTTGATCTTAATTAGAACTAACAATTAATGAGAATAGAAATATATAGATAATAAGTAAAGGAATAATTTAAACTACTCTAGTATTAATATAGTATTATTGTAATATTATTCCTCTTTATCATAAAAAGCTAAATAAATAGATAGTTATAACTAATAAACCTTGGTTAATTCTTACTATAAGAATATATAAAGCCTAATAAGTAGATTCTATAATTGTTTAAATATATATACAAGCTAATATTGATATATATTATGATATCAAGAACTATTTACAACTAAATATAGATTATATTCTACCTACTTACTAGTAGCTTCTAATACTAATATTCAAATTTCATAATTTAATAAAGAAATTATAAATAATAAGGAAAAAGCCTAGCCTTTTAAAAGAAACTCCCTAAGGGGTAAATTGAATTAATTACTGATAATAATACTATAATAATGGATAGAACTAAAGAGATATAGAAATAAAGAGATAAACTATTTTTAAATCTCTATATTAAGAAATAATAAGTCTTTTAGTTCTATCTAAATTAAGAATAATTATAATTATTAGAAAAGAATTAATAAGGAGTTTATAAAATCGTAGACTTTTATATTGATTATACTACTATAGTTATATTAATTAAACATTATCTTCAGTATTCAATAAGACATTCATATTACTAAGATAATTAAAATATATATTAATCTGAATAATTAGATATCTAAAGTTGAATTCTATATAGTCTTAAGAATAATATATCTAACTATTCTTAGGAAGTTATTATCATAATATAGAAGGATTAATTTAAATCCTATAAAAGAATAACTCAAAAGTTAATATAATTAGTAATCTAACTATTTAGACTATTAGTAATATATTAAAAGAGATATATATTGATTAACTTCTAAACCCTATTAAACTACTAGTTATAATATTATGTAACTTAAGAGAAGGAGAATATAAATAATTAATAGCTAATTTAATATAAATTAATATAGCTTTAGTAGTCATATTACTAATGAGATTAAAGTAGCTAATATGTATATTACTTACTAGTTATACTCCTTTTATAAAGTTATTTAATAACAATAAAACTTCTAATTTCTTATCCTATTAGAAATTTCCCAACTATTATATTTATCTAAAGAAGAATCTAAATAAAACTAAGTTAGATTTATTATAGAAGTTACTTTATAATATACTAAGAGAATACTTATTTAGAGTTTAATACTAAGTTATAGATCTAATAAATAAGAATTAAATCTAAATAAACTTATTTATAACTAAAGTATCTATCTTTTTTATTGAAGGACTTAAGGGAAAGTACTAGTTCTACATAAATTATTATATTCTTAATATTATTAGTACTTATAATTATTATTATTTAGTATTAATTAAAGAGACTTTATACTTATTATCTAAAGTTTTACAATCTATAGAATTTAATATTTGTATAACCTTTTATAAGATTGGGATTATAAAGAAAGATTAATATAAAACTACTTTTTGGATATATCTAAATTTTTTAAATAGTCTATTACTTCTTTTAAACTAATAGTTATATTCATAATATTCTAATATTATTTTAATAATATATTTTAAAATACTCTTAATAACTTCATTATAATTTATTTAAATAATATTCTTATCTATAATTATAAACTAAAGAATAATTACAAGGGTAAGAACGAATAAAGCTTTAAATAGTCATAAAAAACTAATTTATGCCTAAGTCTAAAGAAATATAAGTTCTCTATAAAATAAGCTAAATACTTAGGTTTTATTTCTAAAGTAGGAAAAAATATTTTTTATAATCCTAAAAAGTCTAAATTATATAAAGATTAGAAATTATGAAGAATATTTATAATATCTAGAGTTTCTTTAGTTTTATAAATTTCTACTATAATTTAATTAACTATTTCTCTAGTTTAATAGAACCCCTTATATAATGAATATAGAAGGAAGTATTATTTTATTAAAATGTTATATATTAATAGGCAATTAAAATACTCCAGTTTATACTAATTTTAGAATCAATTATAGCTTAATAGGATTTAAAGTAGTATATAGTAATAGAAATAGATTATTTTCAAATAGTATTAAATAACTATTTCTTGTAAGAAGATAAAAATAATATATTATAACTAGTTATTTATTATTTAGTTAGATTTATTTTAATTTAGTAAAATTATACTATTTATAATAAAAGGCTACTAGTAGTTATATAATATTTAAAAATGAAATTTATAGAGTTATAAAATCTAATAAAGCTATTTATTATTCTATTTAATTATGAGACTTTAGAATATTTTATAAGTTTTAAATCTATCTTAAAATAATAAGCTTAATAGATAGAAATATTATTAGAATTTAGTTTTATTTTGAAATACTATTTAGGTTACCTTATAAGGTATTCTAATATTCTCTCTTAGTAAAGTAAAAATAATATAATAGAATTAAGGCTTCTAATATAAGTCTTTTAATTTCTCTAGGTAAATTTTAAGAATAAAGATTAACTTCTTTTAATATTTCTCATTTATAATATATAGATAGAAAGGAGTTAGGAAAGAGTTATATAAGTATAAGATATCTATTAGTATACTACTAATAACTTACTAGAGAAATATATTATATTCTAAAGTATTATATTACTAATACTATAAAACTAAGTAATTATAATAATACTAATATATAAAATTCACCTAGAAACTATCTATTAAGTCATAAAGATATTCTTATTAGAAATCTCAATATAAATATAAATAGCTAATTATATAATAGAAAGAAATAATATTCGATTATATAGAAACTAGGTTTAAGTCCCTAAATATAAACTACTAATAATCATAACTTTATCAATAGTTTATAATTCTTTTGTCTTAAGCTATTTTAATATTAACTTCATATTTATAGTATTCTTATAAAATTAATATTAAGATAGTATATTAAAGAATATTAAGTATTTTATTTAAATATCTAATATCTATTAATATTTATATAAACGTTATAAGTATCATGAGAACTTATTATAACTCCTATTAATTCGTAATAGAGTTTAATTATAAACTTTGATTAATCTTATGATAAAACTATTATTTATTAGAAAAGAAGACTCAAGGCTTTTGATAGTAATTATAGATTAAATATTTAAAGATATCTAATCAGAAATTATAATATTTATAACTATTAAAAGTTATAGAAAGAAATTTTAGAATATTTAGTAATAGTTCTATAGCCTTTCTATATTAATTATTACTAATTACAACTTAGACTGAATTAATACCTTTTAAATAATACTATATTAATTAGTAGAAATAGAATGAATATTATCAATATTTCTTTATTCCTCGATAAATAATAAGATAGAAAGAATAATACTTAAGATTTAAATATTCCTATCGATATATATTATTTTCTTATAATTAAACTAATTAGTTTATATTACTATATACTAATTAGTGTTAAATAATAAAAATTCTTTAATTTTTAGAATTGATTTATATAGGCTTTTAAATAAGTTGAATATTATACTTATCTTATACTCTTAAGTAGTAGAATAGATTACTTATTCTAACTTAAAATAAGCTTTAGTATTCTGATTTCACCTTGAAGATAGTATTATTATAACTTAAGTAGTAATAATATATATATAGTAATATAATAAAATAAGTATTAATAAGATATAGTAAGTAGTAAAAAAGGTCTAGGTTAGAAATAAAATGTAGCTATTACTATACTATATTAAATTAAATTAGTTAAATAAAAGGTTTAATTAAACAACTTTTTGTTAGATTTATTCTAATATATAAAGGACTTCTATTTCTATTATTCTAATAGAAGAAATAAGAAGTTATACGATATTTCTATATGGATAAATTGTATAGAAATCGCTCTATAAATATATACTTGTTTTACCTTTTTACTCCCAGTAGTTCTTGAGTAAATAAGGTAAAAGTATAGAGGTTTACTCTTTTATAGGATATTAGAAGTAGTTTAAGATATATATACCATAGTTATAGCGTTTTATATATTATAGCTATAGTGGTTAATATGCTATAGCTATACTATAATATGTATTGTGTTTTGGTTTATATATTATAGTTATAATATGTTATATATTGTAGTATATATTATAGCTATAGTATCCTATATATTATAATTTTAACTAGAACTCTAGTAGTATAACTAGAACTCCAAAATAAACCTTCTATATAATAACCTTAATATTTCTATGAATAATAATTAGAAATAGTTAATTATACTATCAATTGAACTACTATTTCTCCCTCTATTTAACTATTATTTTTATGAATATTTTGAATAAGTCCTTATATTGAGAAAACTACTTTTATTATATTATATTTCTCCT
>QAPF01000595.1:0-23459 GCA_004367935.1 Colletotrichum sidae | reverse complement strand
TTTTAAATTAATATAATTGATATCTTATAATATATATATACTTATTTAGATAGTATATTATTAAATATTCTTCTTATAAAGTTTTATCTAATATTTTAATTAATATATTTAATAATAAATATTTATATTTTATTTTCAAAGATATTATAGTCTTTATTTATATATTTATTATTTGATTAATATATCTTGCTAAATAATACTTTAACTTTCTTATACAATTAGTTGAAGATAATATACTACTTTAGAGATATCTAATAGCTTTCTTTAAGATATGTATAAAATTTTAGGGGTTCTTATAATCCCTTTTAATATTACTCTTTTTAATAAGGATTATTTTCCATAATAAGGCTCTATATATATATAACTATCTAGATATTTAGTTTAGCTAGTTATAGGTTTAGAATTAATATATTTCTAGTAGTTAATATTAATAGTTTTATTTATATTAGAGTTATTTCTATTTTTAAGTTTTTTAATATTAAAAGTTGTTATTTCTTAATAGGGATAGATCTTCTTATTTCTAAGAATTATTTAATATATTTTAAATTCTTCTTAATCTTTTATTTTAAATAATAATAGCCTTTCTAATTAACTTTAAATATTTCTTTTCTATTTATTAAATTAATATATTTCTATTAAATATTTCTACTAATTTCTCTTTCATAGTCTTTTTATTTATAGGGAAGTATATTTTTTATTAATAAAGTATTTTTAGGTAATTATAATATTCTTCTTTCTACTATATTAAAGTATATTTCTTTTTAATTTTAGAAGGACTTTTAATAAGTATTTCATAAGTCTTTCAAGTAGAAGTCTTATTCTTTTGATATTTATATATAGTAGTAAATATATATATTATTAATATTTATATTTCTATTAGAAAGTATAATTTATTTTCCCTACTAATTAGGTATAATTCTTTAACATATACTAATTAATATATTTATCTTAGTTTATTAGAATACTTTTTTATACTTATTAATATAAATTACTATATTCTAATTACTTTATATTTCTTTAGGATTATTAATAAAATCTAAAGAAGAAGATATAGTTTAAAATAGTAGATTAAGAGAATATGTATAACTAGTATAATTTTACTATATTTTAATTATAGGTATTTCTCTAAGAATTATTACTTTAGAAGTATACATATCTATTAGACAAATTACAACTATTAAATAGAAGTCTTCTTATAATAGAATTCTATATATATTTTCTAATTAGAATTATTAAAGATTTCTTAAAGTAAATCTTATCTAATTATTATATTATATAATATATCTAATAATATATATAAAATAGTATAATTAGGAGTTATAAATAGTATTATAATTAGTATTATTATTAAGTAAACCTTTTTAACTATAGCTATATATTATAGCTATATAAATATACTATTAGTAGTAAATAGAGATAATAGGAAATAGAAAATGAATACTATAAATTATTATTATATATATCTATTGATATATAGCATATTACTTTTTCTTAATGTATTATAGAAGGTAAATTTAAGAATAAGAGTTGCTATACTATTAGGTAAGTAGTAATATTTACTTTTTCTTATTAATTTATATCTTCTTTTCTTATACTATTTACTATAATTATCTCTCTTTTTTATATTCTAAGTCTTATCATTAATTATTAAATATCTTCTTTCTAAACCCTTTAGATATATTATAGTTATATTTAACTAAATAGCTATCTATTTAGATATTTATTTAATACTTTTTATATTATTTATAGGTAATATTAATACCCCTTTATATTATTAATATATAAGAAAACACTTGAGAAATACTTAGAAATTAGAATAATAGACAATAGTTTTATAATATTCTTAACTTTAGTATTACTTATTATAATAACATAAACTTATTAATTCTCTAGATATTTTTATAAAATACTTATTATAATTACTTATAAAATATTTAAAAAGAAATATTAGAAGTAGTCTATAGTTATTTTATATTACTAGCTTTTCTATATTAATATCTAGGATTGTTTATTTAATAAAATAAAGCTTTTGTTTAATTCTTCTTTTTCTTATTATAAAATTACTTATTTATTAAAGTGTAAATTCTAAGGTTTAAATAGCCTCTAGTCTTCAAATTACTATTATTAGGGATTTTATTATAAAATATACTATAATATCATAATTATTAAGTTAACTTCTTATTATCTCTCTATTTATTATTATATATATATAAAATATCTATAGATAATAATAAGAGATAGTAATTTATTTACTATAAATCTTTCTTTTTTATTTATATTAATCGTATTATATTTATTATTATATTTCTATTTTAATAAATCAATAGGGACTTTAATTATTAATTTATTATCTACCTACTTGACGTAGTAGTTTAATATCTAGCTGGCTTTTACTATTTTATAGTAAGAGTAGTAGGTTTGAATCCTGCAGTAGGTAATTGCGACTAGTAGCTATATACTTTCTAATTATATAAAACTAAATATAGTAACTACTACTAGCTAGTAGTTCTTACTACTAGCTATTAGTAACTAGTAATTATTAATAACTAGTAATAAGTATTACTAGCTAACTAGTATTAATATTATAACCCTACTATAATCTTTAATAGAATAATTATAATAGATAGGCTTATACTTTCCCTATTTATTATTTATTATATTAACTAACTATATTTACTACTTAAGGTTTTCTCTATTTAAATAGTTCCTTAGTATTAGTAATATCTATAGGGTAAATAAGGTAAGAGCTAATAATTAGGTATAACTACTTTTAAAGGGTTCCAGAGAGGTATATAACTTTAAATAGATTAGAAACTTATAATATAACTAATTAATTTATTATCTAATAGATATAAATAATATCAAGTTAATAAATTATTATAAATTTACTTTATTTCTTATTTTTACTATATAGACTTCTAGAAGTTATATTATTATCTTAGGGTAATATATAGTTATAATAGTTTTAAGTTTATATATTTTTACTATATAGACTTCTAGAGACTTTTTTAAAAAGTATTATAATTTAATCTCTTTAGATTATTCTTTATTAATTTATAATTAAGTAGTAGTAAATAATACTAGTAGTAGTAACATACTACTAATTAGTATTAGTTTATAATTAGTAAATGTTATAATTAATTAATTATATAAATAATATGTAACTAGTTATCTCTATTTAGATCATAATATTTAGATTATAATATTTATATATATACTATACGCCATAGGGATAAATCTATATAATAATCTCTCTAATCCTATTAGTCTAAATAAGTAGGTCGACTTTTTAGTTACCTATTACTATAGCTTTAGCCACCTTAGTGCTATATTTAACCTGATAATAATATATAGAATACTCTATTTATATTATATATTATTAATATTATCCCCCTTTCTATCTTTTTACTATAGATATCTTCTTTTCCAATTTTATGGGTTTTATTATAATATTCCAGTAATTTCTCAATAGAAATTTAAGTAGTTATTTTAATTTATTATATACTTATAAAATACTAGTAATTTATAATAAATTCTTATATAAGATTATAAAAAGATCTATTAATACTTACTTTAATTAGTATTCCTTTTTAGATTTATTATATATAATTAATATTCTCTAAGTTTAATAATTAATACTTATAATTCTAATAAGACTTATAATATATTAGTAATATAAAGATCTATTTAAAACTTTTTTAAAGATACCGGCTTTTTACTTATTAATATTAGAAATAGATAAATGTCAGGCTACTATAGAGAAGGGGGGTACTAGGGGGCTACTAGAGCCCCTATATACTAGCTTTAGCTACTGGAATAATAGATATTCTAGTGATACGAGGCTTAAATATAAGTGTAAAGCTATAGTTAAATAAGGGGAAGGCTAAGTTTGAATAGTTATATAGTATAGTAGACGCCTATTAAGAAATCCTATTACTTAGTATAAACTTAACCTGATATATTTAAACTTTAACCTACTTTTAAGTATACTAACTAGTAGGACTATAATAATACTATACTAGAAACTAATTATTTAAGTAATTTAGAAGTCTAGGTTTAGTTTAATAGGAAAACTAACTCCTATAACTATTAGTAGTAGTATTAATAAATTAGGGGAGTAATTACCCCTTTAGAATAATAATAATTTTTCTAAAACTAATTTAGACTAATTAATTGAAGAAGAAGTAAAGAAGTTAAGAAAGAAGTAGAAATTAGAAAAATTAATAGTATTATATAGAAAAGATAATCTAGAAGAAGAGAATACTAGAAAGTCTTCTATTCTTATATCTAACTCTAAGAGATAAAGAAGAAACCTTTTAATTAAATAATCAGCTTTTATTAAATATTAAAAAAGTAGTTAGTTAGACTTTCATAACTTCTTATTTGAATTATAAAGATAGTTTAACTTAATAGAAGACGACTTTACTATAAATAAAAATAAAGTTTAATATATAGGTTTATATCTTAAACGTATTACATCTTATTAGTAGATTAAATAAATTACTATTATTTATAATAATAATATTAAGTAGATTACCTAGGTAGTAATAAAAGAATAACTAAAATCTAGTATAAATAATAATAATACTTAAATTATTATAATAGTAGCTATATTAGATATAATTTGTTAGAAAGTTAGCTAATCTTACTAATAATTTATCGATATATATAAATCCCTTAAAATAGAATATCTTAATACCTAACTGGAGAAACTCTAAATTATTAATATTATTAACTACTTATTACCTAAATTAAGACGTATAATTATAAATAGGGGCCTACTAGCTATATATTAAGAATTAAATTATATAGTTAAAAAGGTAAAAATAGTTAAGTAATCTTTAGGTAGGTTAGTCTTAGTAGAACCTACTTTTAAGATATTAAAGTAGAGGAGCTATAGACTATTAATTATATACATAGTTATTTTAACTTAAGAAATAAGTAGGGAAAGCTAGTTAAGAGAACTATTTCTTATAATTACTCCCTTACTTAAAATTAAGTAAGAAGGAACCCTATAGCCCTAAGTAGCTACTCCCTAGGGGCTACTTAAATATTATAATTATAAAAAGATAGGTTATATATTATACTAATATAGTAAAGACACTTATTATACTTATAAGAAGTCTAGGTATACTAGGAGACCTTATTATACCTTAAGGATAGGAGCTAATAATATTTATATCTTATAAGATTAGAAGTCTTACTGATATTTTAAAGCTAAAGTATTAGTCTATATAAAGAAAAATTAGAAAAAGAGAAAAATACTTATTGACTTAGGAACTAATGAAAATATTTTAAAATAGAAAATACTATATAATACTAAGCTTATAGAAATTAACTTAAAATTAAAAATATCAGGCTTCTAGAGAAGAATAGTACTTAAATATAGAATATAGACTATAATTATAAAGATTATAAATAATTTTAGTATAATATAGATAAAGTCTTATATATTTTAAATAAGTAATACTAGTAAATATAATATAATCCTAAAGATTTCTTAGGGAAAAGAGGTGAAGCTTAACTTAGAGTAGAAAACTCTAAATTAGACTTATTTTTTAGTTATTACTAACTTTAAATTAATATATAAGGCTAGAATAATTAATAAGGCTAAGAGGTAATTTAAGTATATATTAGTAGTTTTAGTTATATTAGTATTAATAGAGGGGAAGTAGTAAGCTACTTAGTAATAATTTATAAGAAATCTAAATAAAAAGAAGGTAGATCTAAGTTAATTATTATTAGAATACTAAGAGTAAGCTTATATTTTTAATATAAGGAAAGCTAGTATCTTAGTAGAAGAAGGTACTTATATATATATAATAAAACTAGAAGAAGGAAAGGAGTTCTTATAAAGTCCTATTTACCTTTTTATAAAAAAGGAGTTAGAAAAACTATGTTAATACCTCGTATTAATTCTTAAGAAGAGATAAATCAAAATATTAAAAAGCTTTATAGGGATGCTAATCCTATTTATTTTAAAAAAAAGAAATAAGTTAAAACTATATATAGACTATAGAAGTCTAAATAATATTACTATTAAAAACTATATATTACTACTACTTATTAATAAGATTTTAGACTATTTAAGAGAAGCTTTATAGTTTACTAAATTAGATCTAAAAGATGTATACTACTAAGTCTATATATAACTAGGAGATAAATAGAAGATAGTATTTTAGATATAATATAAATATTTTAAATATTATATAATACTATTTAGTTTAGTTAATATTTTAATAATTTTCTAAGTATATATTAATAATGTTTTAGTAAGCCTTATAGATATTATATATATTGTCTATTTAGATAATATCTTAATATTTATTAAGACTAAAAAAGACTATATAGAAATAGTAAGAGAAATATCAAACTAGTTATTAATTATAAAGTTTTATATTAACTTAGAGAAATATAGGTTTTATATATATATAATTAAGTTTTTAGGTTTTGTTGTCTCTTTTAAAAATATTACTATAGAAGAAAAGAAGATAGTAGTAATTAAGGAGTAGTTACTACTTATTAATATTAGAGAAATTTAGATTTGTTTAAAATTTATAAGATTCTATAGGAGATTTATTTAGAATTATTCTAAAATATATATTAGACTTATTAATTAATTAATCAATTAAGTAAAAAGAGAAGATATAATAATGTTTAGGGTAATTAAAGCTTTTAAAGATTTATAAAATAAATATATTTAGATATTTATTTTAGAATATTTTAACTTAGATTTTCTAATTTATATAAAAGTAGATATTTCTAATTTTACTATAGAAGTAGTAGTTATTTAATTAGAAGAAGGATAGTAATAATTACTAGCTTACTTCTTATAGAAGTTGAGAAGAGTAGAATTAAGATATAATATACTAAAAGCTAAATTATTAGTTATTTATAAAGTAGTACTTATATAGAAATATTACTTTTTATATTTATAATATAAAGTTATTTTTATTATAAATCATTTAGGTTATTAATATTTAGTAGTAAAACCCTAGTTTAATAGCTATTAGGTAAGATTTTTTCAAGATATATTATTATTTAATTATATTATTAATTACTAGTTAGAGAAGTAAAATTTAGTAGATAGTTTATTAAGATAATTAGATTATTAATTTATAGAAATAGAAACCTAAAGAGTTAGAAATATTGTTTTAGAAGACTTCTTAAGCTAATTCTTAAATAGAATAATAGTAGTATCTTTCTAAGGCTAAAGGCTAATAGTAAATTTAGAAGATATTATTTTAAAAAGATTAAAAAAGATATTAAAAGAAGAAATCTAATAAGTATAGAAGGAGATTACTACTAAGGGAAGAGAAAAGTTATATTAGAAAATTAATAATTAGTTTATTAATAAAAAAAGAAGGGTAAGATTCTAAGGTAAACTAATTATTTTAAATAGATATTAACTTTAAGTTAACTTATTAATAGTTTTCTATAATAAACCTTTAGAGAGGTATTTAGGTATTACTAAGATACTTAAGAGGTTAGGATCGATATATTAGTAGAAGTCTATAAGAAAAAATATTATAAAATATATATTGAAATATATAATATGTTAGTAATTAAAGTCTTAATACTACTTCTTATATAGTAAATTAGTATTTTTACTAATACTTATTAGTTTATAGTAATATATTAATATAGATTTTATTATTAAATTACTTAAGTTAATTAGATTTTTAGAGAAAAACTATAATAATATATTAGTAATAGTTAATTAATTTATAAAATATATATTCTACTTATTAATAAGGGAGTCTCTAACGGTAGATAAGGTAGTAGTCTTTTTAGTAAATAATGTCTTCCTTAAGTATAGAATTCTTTAAATTATTATGTCTAATACAAATTTACTATTTATTAGTAGATTTTAGGTTTTTATTACTTACTTACTAGTTATTAAGAGGAAACTAAATATAGTATACTATTTATAAACTGATAGGTAAATAGAATGGTAAAATTAGAATATAAAATACTTCTTAAGGGTAGTAGTTAACTTTAATTAAGATAATTAGGTAAAGTAATTACTTATAGCTAAATTTATTTATAATATTTTAGTCTATAGTGCTACTAGAATTATACTAGTAGATGTCTTAATAAGTTATGTGTTAAAAAGATTTCATAATAGCTTTTTAGAAAGTGTTAAACTTAAAGTAGTTTTTATGGTGGAAGAAAAAGTGAGATATTTCTAGTTATATTAATAGTAGCTAAAGGTCTTATTAGAAGAAATAAATAAAAGATATATTAAATAGTATAATAAGAAAAAGAAGTAGTTAGATTTTAAAGTTGGTAATTATATATTACTATCTATCAAAAATATTTAATAAAAATGACTAGTTAAAAAACTATTTGATAAATATTTAAAATTATTTAGAGTAGTATAAGTAGTTAATAGGAGTTAGGTATTTAAATTCTATTTAGATAAGAAATATAGAATTTATAATATTTTCTCCTTATTATAATTAGAGAAATATAGAAGTAATCTACTAGTGTTTTAAGTAGTCCTTATTAAAAACTTAGGAGATAATATATATAAAATTAATTATATAGTAGATTATAAAAAACTATAAAGATATTATTAATATTTAATTAAGTAGAAGGAGTATAAAATAGAAGAAAATTTATAGGAATTTTAGTAGAATATATTATTAGAATTAAAATTAGAATATAAAAAAAGTTTCCTAAAGATTATTAATAAGTTATAAAAAGAGTAGTAAATTTAAATTATTAGTAAAATAAGACTAAGAAACTTATATTAACCTAAAAGCTAATAAAAAAATATAATAAAACCTAAAAGTAGTAATTAATTTTTAAAAAGAGAAAATATATAGAATAAATAGGAGGGGAATAAGAAGTTATTAGATTACTTAGTATTATTATTATTACCCTTATTGTTATTATTATTTCTATTTCTACTATTTTACTTATTGTTACTATTATTACTAGGCTATTTAGAAGCCTTGGAAGTTAGAGAATATAAATTAAAAATATTAATATATTAAAAAATGAATATTAATAAGTAGGAAGTTACTAGAAAGATATTAAAAGGGTAGAAAAATACTAATAATATAAGAATAAGTTAAAAACTACTTTAGAAAAATAGTCTAGAGGTTTATAAAAGTAGTAATCTACGTTTTAATAATATAAACTTATACTTCTTAGGCTTACTAGAGGGTAGTAGTAGTTTTTATATTTCTCTTTAAGAAATAGTTATACTATAAAGTAGTAGTAGCTATAGTTTTAGTAGTTATAAGCTAGTATTTATAGGCTAGCTATTCTGCTTCTTTATTTTCAGCTTTATATTTAGTATTAGACTTATTAATATAAGAAGTTTTAGCTTAAAAGGTTTTATAAGTAGTAATTTAAACCTTCTTAAAATCCTTTTATACTAATAATTAGTAGGGGAGTATTAGGGGATAATAATATAAATATCCTATTTTAGTATTATAAGTAGTAGTAAAACAATTAACTTTAGATAAAAAATTATTAAAAAGATGATATAAAGTAAGGGCTATAAGAGTAGTAATATAAGTAGCTTAGGGAAATATTAAGATATACTTAATAGTTATAAGAATAACTTATAAGAAGAAGGATAGAAATATATTAGAATATATTCTTACTATATATAGTAGTATAATAAGAATACTTATTATTAATATTTAGAATAATTAGTAGAAATAAGAAAAGAGAAGTAATAGAGATATATTAATAATCTTATAGTAAAAAAAAATAGTAAGATCTAATTAGATACTTTCTAAATAGTTATAAAGTAGAAATAGTAGTAGTAGGAGATAAGGCGTATGAAGTTATCAATATTGTTATTATTATTAGTTACTAGGGTATAAGAGGTGCGTGATAACTTAGTAATTCCTTTCTTTAAAGTGAAAGCTTTTTTTTAAATAAGAATAAGAATAAAAGGAGCTAGTAGGAAAGTAGGAGTAAGAATAATAGGAGTAGTAGGGGTAGTAAGGGTAGTAGGAATAGATATTATAATTATTATTATTATTATTTTTAATAATTTAGAAATAAAATTATTAATAAAAGAGAAAATAAAAGTAACCTATATATATAATTAAAAATTTGAATAATAAAAAAAGGCTTCCTTTAGTTAAAAGTAGTTAAAAACTTCTTTAAAATAGAAGATAGTAAAATTGATAATAAAGAAATTACTTATAGGCTATTAGGAAGGGATAATAAGAGTAGTAAAAAAAATAATATTAGTTTCTAAAGTTAGAAGAATTATAAAATATATACTATTTAAGCTAGGCTAGTAAAAATAGTATTCTATAGAATAAGTAGGAATAGGAAACTTATAAGTTGCTACTAAGAGAAGCTTAGTATAATTTCTATAAGAATTAAGAAATTATAATTATAATAAATATAAAGTCTTTATAATTAGGAATAAGGAAGAAGTCTTTCTAATATCTTTATAGCTAAAAAAACTAATTATTTTATATAAAAACTTTAAGTTAACTAGAATATAGTTATAATTAGAATATATCTTAAGAGGCTAATATTAACTAAGACTTAATATTAGGAGGCTGAGATATAAAGCTTAAAATAGATATCTAAGTCCTAATTGAAAAAAGGTATTAGAAGGAAAGTAGAATACTACTACTTTATATTAATATCTTAATAGTTAGGTCTTAAAAATAAGATTTCTAAGAGGGGGGATTATATTAAGTTATTATAGAAAAAAGGGGTATTAAGGGGTTATTAGAACCCCTATATATTAGTCTTATTTATTGGAATAATAGTTATTCTAGTAATATAAGGCTTAAATATGAGTATAAAGCTATAGTTAAGTAAGGGGAAGGCTAAGTTTGAATAGTTATATAGTGTAGTAGATACCTATTGAGAGATCCTATTACTTAATACAAACTTAGCCTGATAATAAAGAAAACTTCTATTTGAATTAAATTCTAGTATCACTACTAAGAAATATTTTCTATTTATATTTTAGGGTTGATAACTATCTTTTTAATATTAAAAGTATTATTTTACTTTTTAATATATATAAGATAAAATATTATTACTTTTATATAATATAATATTAATTTTATATATTAAATTTTCTTTATAAGTTCTATAAGACTTTATAGAAAAGTATTATATTAATTATTTAAAATATTCTAAACATAAAACCTTAATTTTGAAATATTATAATAATAATTAGAAATAAAGAGTTATTTAAGACTTCAGACTAGTTAATATTATTATTATAAGTAAATAATTTAAATAGATATTCTTTAAAGATATCTAATTACTCTTTAATTCTAAAGTTTAGTCTTAATATATATATTTTAAATTATTATATTAAAAAGGCGGGAAGAACTAATAGCTTATTTTATATTATTTCTATTGGTAGATATATTACCCTTTAAAATATAACTTCAGCCCTCCTACTCCCCCATTAATTACTATAGCTAGCCTAAGTTAATTTAAAGCTAAACCCCTTATAGCTATAGTTAGTATATTTACCCTATGTCAACTGTTTTATAGATAATAAACAATTAATAACTCTTTTTATAATAACCTCATACCCTCACAACTTCTCACCCTTATACTTTTATAACTATTAATATATAATTCAAATATCTCAAGATATTTAATTACTACTAACTATAAGCACTCTATTTAAATATTTATTATAACTTTAAGATCTATAACCTTAATACTCTCTAGACTAAGTCCTATTTACTCTTAAGATAAAACCTTATACTACTAATATAAAAGTTCTCAACTATTAATATAAGTTAACTTATAATCTCTATATAAATATAATAAGACTCAGCCTTCTCTCATTAATGGATAATCTTAATATATTAAATATAGCTAATATATAAATAATACTTATATAGATATAGATATACTTAATATAATTTAACAACTTTTAAAACCTCTCTAATCATATTATCATAATATTCTAAAATATCTAATAATTAGTATTATTATAATATATTATATCAAAATATATCTAATTAATATCTAATTTCTAGAGTTTCAACTTAATATAGTAATTTATAAGATAGTTAGATAATTATCTTTTAAATATCTATAGGCTGCCTATTAATTGTAACTTTATAAATAATTCTATTAAGACTTAATT
This sequence comes from Colletotrichum sidae, assembly GCA_004367935.1. Taxonomy (NCBI): domain Eukaryota; kingdom Fungi; phylum Ascomycota; class Sordariomycetes; order Glomerellales; family Glomerellaceae; genus Colletotrichum; species Colletotrichum sidae. The sequence continues at coordinate 11,350 of QAPF01000595.1, read as the reverse complement.
TAATAACTTAATAGTTTTAATTATAGAGATTATAAATAAATATCATTATATATATCTTATACCTCTCTTCTTATAAGTAGTTATATAGATTTTAAAGGGATTTTGAATCTATTATAAAGGTATAAATAAAGAAGAGTAACAGATTATAGAATTCCTAATTCTTATAAGTATTCTATTTTATCCTATCTTTAAGAAATCTAAAAAGGTTCTCAACTCCATAATCTTAATAATTACTTTTAGCTATATATATTTAGCCCTAGTTTTAATAAGACTCTTTCTATATAGATTATTATTATAAGGTCTACTATTACTATAGGGTTAAATATTAAAGCTAGAAGTATAATTATTTATAATAATAGGTAATTTTATTACTATTTTAATTAGTTATAAGCTAGTATTAGTATAAATACTATTATTAGGTAAGGTTTATAGTTAAATCTATATATAAAGTAAAGGATTTAGATACCATTCCAAATATAGAGTAAAAGTAACTAAATATTAAAAAGGCTACTTTTAATATAACTATTTTAAAATCAGAAAGTTCAGTCATAAAATATTAATTACTAATTATTTTAAATTGAATGTTTATATTTTCAGCCCTATAGTATTAAATAAGAAATAATTTAATATCTTATTCAAAAAGCTTCTTTAATATTATATTATCTTATTTAAAGATGTTAATATAATTAATATAGTCTAATTCTATATATATAATATTAATAACCTTAACTTTAAATTAAAAGCTTTATAACAATTATTAAAACTTAAAGGAACTATCCTATTATTTAGACTCCTTAATATCTTTAATAGTATTATATTATAAAAGGCATATATATTTATTATAATGATAAATTATATTAAATACTTTGATAAAATTTTAATTTAATTCAATTATATGAGTAAAAAGATTAAACTCTACCTTATAAATATTAATATTATTAGGAAGATGTTTAATATTATATTTATCCTTTATTTACTAATTAGTCTATCATAAAATCAATCTTATGAGATCTTATTAAACTTACTAATTATTATTATTAAATAACTTAATAGGAAAATACTACTTATTTATTATAATATTTATATAAAGGGCTAATTTTAAAGTTGTGTTATTAATATCAATAGTTAAATTTATCAATCTTTATAATAAAGTAGGATTTGAAGTGGCAAAGAGTACCAGTTAGTTTAGAATACTGTTATTTAGATAGCTATTTAGAGACTTAATATATAGGGTAGCTATAATTTAGATATTTATTGGTTATTAAGTAATAATAGATATAACTCAAATTGGAAAAATAATACAAAGCTAGGTAAAATAAATAGATTTTAAGTGGAAATAGTTTTATTATACTTATTTTTACTATATAAAATGAAGTCTTATATCTTTAGAAGTATATTATTACTTTAAAAGACGATTAAAAAGTTAGATACTTTATTATAAATACAAGACAGTTAGTTAAATTATAATTTAAACTATCCAAATTACCTAAATTTAGAGTTTTATAATTTGATATTATTTATATATGCCTCAATATATTACTAATTACCATATATTAATAAAGTTAATAGCTTTGTCAATTATAATTGCCAAAGACTCCCTCTATAAAGAAGGCTTTATTACTTTATATAATTTAATAATTAATAGTTATATACTAAAAATAAATAGAGGGATTTCTAATATTTATTGCTTGATAATTTAGACTTTTATTAATAGTATATGACTAAAGATATAATACGTAAGTCAACTCCTTTCATAATAAATATCTAATATTTCTAAGTATATTCAGTCTATCTTCAAAAGCCCTTTTAGAAAATACAACTTTAGACACTAGTTAAAATATAAAGAATTATCTTACTATATTAAATATTTAAAAAAGAGTGATTTAAAGGTAAATATATATATTATTCTAAGTTAATTATAGGCTTATAGTTTATAAGTCAAATACTATAGAGATTTATATCTCTATATTCTACCTATTATAAAAGGCAAATAGTTATTATATACAATACTCCTAATAATATTTGATAAAATAAGTTATAAGTCTAAAAGGCTTATATTTCCAAATAAAAGCCTATACATTTATATCTTATATCTTTCTTTTAAATTAATCTAAATCCTAAAGTTATTCTTAATATATAATTAATCTTTAAAATTAGAATTAGCTATATTATTACTTTTATTTTTACTATGTATAAAGTAATTACTATTTGGCTTAAGATTCTCCCATTAGATTTTCTAAAAGTTATACAAAAGGTTATTAATATAGAAAGTCTAAAAATGAAAATAAATTTTACTATTCAAATTTCAGCTAAAGAATAAACTATTTAATTATTATCTCTTCTAATTTCAATTTTCTATCTTATTATTTCTTTAACCTAGCTTATATTTATAAAATATAAAATAAAACTTATTATTTATAAAGGAATAGTATCATAAGTATTATCTGAATTTTATCCTTCTTATCCTCTCAAATTAAGATGAAAATATTATATTAAAATATCTTTTACACTATTTAATAATATACCTCTTATAATATCTTGAGTTAAGTCAAACGTAATAACTAATAATAAAAATAAAAAGAATATTAGTATATTTTAATTAATATTAATAAAGCTAAGCTATATAGATATAATAAATATTAATAATATACTAAATATAGTCTCTCTCTTATATATTTATAATATTCAACTTAGCTTTTTAAACTTTCAATGATATTATATTTATATTTATTATATTTTAACTTCTTTTCTTATTAATACTCTTTAAACTTTTTATTTCATCTATAATATTAAATGTATTAGTAATATAACTTACTAACTCTTAATATATTACTTGTATATAGTCTATCTTCTAGTTTTCTTTTATTTTTAATTAAATTCAATATATCTTATAAGTTTATCTATCAATTTAAAAAACTTTAAATAAAATATATATACTTCTTTATAAATTATATCTATATTTTTATGTTAATTAATAGTTTTATAGTAAAAAAGTATATAAAATCATATTATTAAGAGTAATATTAAAGCTTCTATCTTATTATAAAAAGTATTATCTATTTATAATCTTTATAAAAATAAATCTTTATTATAAGGGATAATTTATTATACTTATTAATATAATTATCTTACTTATAATAGTTATACTTATTACTATTATTATTAATAATTATCATATAGACTTAATATTTCTCAATTTAAATAGATATATAATTCTCTGAAAATTAAGTTTTAATTAGTAAAGTTTATATAATTTATAGAAAACTAATCCAATATTCTATAGTATAATTACTGAAGACTTTAATTATTAAATCAGTTATGAAATAAACGCATTAATCAATAATATTTAATACTATATTAATAATATTATAAAATTACTTAAAAGAAAATAAAATTGATATAAATTCCAAAAGATACAATCTTTTAAATAGAAAGTTAATCAAGAATTAATATAAATATATTTATACTGATAACTAACTACTCTTTACTATATATTTCAAACTTATTGATTAGCTACTACTTGCCTCAATATAGTTATAGTCTTAAATATTTCATATTACTATTAAAGATTCTATTAAATCTAACTTATTATTTACTTTTTAAATTTATATTTAAATCCTCTTAAATATTTACTCTCTATAATAATTACTATCTATCTCTTTTCCCTATTTATATCTAATAATAATTATATTAAAAGTCTTTAATCTATTCAAAGTCACATGCCTCTCAAGACCCTTTAAAAGAAGCTATACTTAATAGTTAGCTCTTACCTCATAAACTCTATAGATACTATTAGTATTAAGGAATTATTTAAATAGAAGAAATCTTAAGTAGTAAATATAGTTAGTTAATATAATAACTAATAAATAGAAAGTATATATATATTTATATCTATTATAATTACTTCTTTAAAGAATTATAGTTATATAATACTAATACTAACTAGCTAGTAGTATTAGTCGCTAGCTATTAATAGTCACTAGTTATAAATAGCTAGTAGTAAGAGCTACTAGCTAGTAGTAATTATTATATTTAGTTTATATAATTAGAAAGTATAAGGCTACTAGTCGCACTTACTTACCGTAAGATTTAAACCTACTATTCGTACCATAATAGTAAGAGCTAGCCAGAAATTAAACTACTATGTCAAGCGGGAATATCTAAATATAATAAATATAATATTATAATATAAGACTTATTATAATAAAAGTATTATAAATATTATATATCCTACTTATAGTAAAATATTTATAATTCTTAATTTTCTATTAAAAGCTAGTTATAAGAGATACTTTAGTAGTATCTAGATAGAATTATAATAAATTTGAAGAATCTATACTTAGGGTAAAAACTCTTTATTAGACTCTAGGAGTAGTAATTTATATAAAGCCTTAATAATAATTTCTTATATATATCCTAAGGCTTAAGTCTATAATATACCCCCTACTATCCTTCTATCTTATTACTTTAATAGTACTTACTATTAATAGCTTTAATAATATACTAATAATTTCTAATTACTTAAATAGACTTAACTAATTAGAGAAATCTATCTAAAATACCTCTCTTCAATACTATTAATATTAGACAGTCTTATTAATAAGAAAATTTAAATATTATTAATATTAAATAGTCTTATTAATAAGAAAATTTATATTATATTTACCTTAAGTAATTCTATATTATATTTTTCTTTCTATTAATTTATTGAAAGCTTCTTTTTCCCTTCCTTATATAGCTTTACTTTCCCTTCTTTAGAATTATATAACTTCCTATTTTATACTTATTATAATACTACTATTTTACTATTTTTTATTCTTACTTCCTCTCTTTAGATTCTTTTTATTATTATATCTATTACTACTACTACTAATTCTAAACTTTCTAATAATAACTCTTCCCATTATTATACTTCTTTTAAGCCTAATTTATATACTTATAATAATTATATTATTAAAAGTAATTTTAATAATAAGGAGAACTAGCCTTCTAATATAGTTATCTCTACCTATTTTAATTATTATTCGAAATATAATAAGAATAGCCTCTTTTAGACTTATATATTAGATTATATTTAATCTTATTATTAATATTTAAAATTGAAAGATAAATATAAATAGGGCTCCTACTTCTTTACTATTAATATTAAACTATATATTACTAGCTACCAAATTAATTATTGAATTATATCTAAAAATTATATTATTACCCCTATAGTTCTTACTACTATTAAAAAAAGTAGTATTAAAAACTACTATATTCCTATCTTTTTATTAAAATTCTCTATTATAATCTAGCATTATAATAATTTCCTATTATACTTAATAGATACCCCTAGCCTATATTATTACTATACTTATTATTCTTTCTTCTTATATTAAAAGCGCCTTCATATCTACTCTTATTTTTACTCTTAAGTAAATCTTTACTGGCCTTAATAATATTATATAGATAATAGTAAATTTCTCCCCTTCTACTTCTCTATATTTATTATACTAATTTTCTATAATAAGGTATTATAATATACTTTAGTAATTATATTACGCCCTACCAATATTATAATTATATCTTTAGCCCTATTAATACTAACTTGCCTATTTACTATTACTATATAGTCTCTACCCCTTACTAATATTAATAATACTCTATTTATAAATAAATATTACTTATTATTATTCTTAATAATAAGGAGGAGAAAGAAGAGGATAATAATAAGAAAGGCGAGGAATACTAAGAATATAGAGGGGAGTAAGATAATACTAATCTTTTAATTTAATTCTTTTATTTAATATTTAAGCCGTAAATCTTATAATTAATTAAATATATCTTTTCAGGGCTATTATATTGCTAAATTTATAACTTATATAACTTTTCATTATTAATAAATTAATATTAGTCTATTATTCTTTCTAATATTTTTATATTATAATTCAAATTATAATATAGCCTTATTATTAATAAACCTCTCTAAGAATTCTTATATTAAGATATTATAATCCTTCTATTTAATTAATATATTATAATTATACTCCTATCCTAAGGCGTATTTTACTATTAATATATTTTTAATTTTATATTCTTCTTAAACTATACTATCTTCCCTAATAGGAATAAAAATAGAATTAAAATACATATCTATATATTATTAAAATAGTAATAAGTTATTTTTTACTTATTCAATTAGATCTATATAGAATATTAAATAGATATTTACTAAGATATCTAATATGATATTCAATAAGTTTAATATATTGATAATTTAATATTTAGAAGTTATTGAATTAAGTTTCTTATTTAGCTAGTTTATTTTAATATCATATAATAGTAGTTATATTTTATTTCTAATTTAAAATTTCTTAGTAATCCGTTATATGCTATTTATTTCTATCTCATTATATTATTATATATATACTAATACTACTTAAATTATAATAATACTATCCTTAAGGTAAAATAAGAAGACTAAAACCTACTCTAAATTAGAATATATAGTCTATTCTACTATATAAAAATATAGAATAAGTATAATATCAAATTTATTCACAAGCCTATTTAGACTTATTCTAATTATTAAAAAGTCTCTATTATTTAATATTAATTAGTAAGTAGTAAGATATACTAACTAGTCTAATTATAAGAAGTTAATATATACCTATAGGAATATTTAAATTTTAAATATTACTTTTTCTATCTTACTATCTATCTAAAAGTAGAATAATATTAATAATAATTATTATACTCTTATTAACTAATATAATATTATCTAAAGAATACTAATTTAATTTAAATAATAACTAGTAATAATTAATATAGGGAAGCTATAAAACTACTACCATATATCTTAGAATTTCTCTATATAAGTCTTAGTAGTTATAAATATTATAACTTCTAATTAGATATATTTCAATAGCTAATTGATAATTACTATTAGGAATTTTAAATTTCTTTTAATAAGAAGTAGTAATTCTATTATAAAACTAATAGAGATTTATAATTAAAACTTATCAAAAATTAGTAGGAATTATAATAAGCCTTAATAATACTATTAGCTTTTATATAAATATTAATAGATATTAGATATTTAAATAAAGTACCTAATATTTCTTAATATACTATCTTAATATTAGTCTTATAAAAGTATTATAAATACCAAATTAACCTTAGAGTAGCCTGAGACTAAGGAGTTATAAACTATTTAGAAAATTATAATTAATAATAACTTATATTTAAAACCTTAGACTTAACTTTAATATAATAGAATGCTATTCCTTCTTACTATATAATTAGCTACTAATATTTATATTAAAGTTTCTAATAGGAATACTTTTACTACTTAGTAGAAAGTCTGAAAATAAACCCTATATATTAATATTATTATAATAATCTAATTCTATAATATTAGTAATATAATACTTTAGAATATAATATACCTATCTAGTAATTTACTAATAGTATATTAATAATCCTCTCTTATTAATATAACTTCTTCTTAACTTCTTTCTATTTATATATTATAAATTAGAAATATTAAAGAGATTTTATTCTTATCTATAAAGTCAACCTAGAGAGGTTATAAGATTTATATTGAAAGTTTTAATTCTATTATATTATTTTAGTCTTATTAAGAGAATATATTAAGACACGTTATAAAATAACTTAAGTAGTATTTTAAAATAAAGCTAAATTTTAATAAGGCTTCTACCTATTTAGTTTATTATTTTGAGATAAACTTCAAATTTATAAAATATTCTAAGGCCTTATAGTTAGAAAAATTATAAATAGTTCTATTATACTCTATAATTCTACTAATTATACCTTTAGGTATAATATAACTATTAATAGCTCTTTATTATAAATAGTATAATTTTATTAAGTTTAAATAAGTTTAGTTAAATAATAGATAGTTAGTTATAAAATACTATTCCTATTTTCTTATAAGAAGTAATTACTTAATATTACTCCTAAGTAATCTACTTCTATAATTATATATTACTTTAAATCCTATTAAACTATAATTAGCTTAAATATAAATATAAATTTAAATACTTTAAATACTTATTAATATATAACATCTTAATAAAATAGTATTCCTTTCTATATTAACCATATAAAAGGATTTATTTAGTTAGAGAAATAATTAATTAGATTATAATAAAAGTTTATAGAATTAAATAAATTGTAAATATTAGAAATATTCTTAAGAACTTCTTATTCCTATATAGCTTTAATGTTTTTAGAATTATAATAAATATCTTTTCCTATTTTAATAATAAAACCTATATATTTAGTCTACTTTATAGAGAATTTATATTTCTTTAAGACTAGGAACAATCTAACCCCTTATAGCTATTTAAAGACCTATTTAATTTTATCTTTATAATTACTCTTTAATTCATAACTATAGATAAGAATATTATCTAAATAAGTTATAATAAAATTATTAAAGATATCTTAAATTATACTATTAATATTACACTAGAATATTATAAGTATACTTATTAGTCTAAAAAGGTAACAAGCTATTTAAATAAGTTAAAATATATCTAAAAAGTGGTTTTATACTTATCTCTTTCTATAATATAAACCTTATAGAAAGTTATATAGATATTAACTTTTATAAATTATATTACTTTAGATAATAAGTATAAAACCTTTTAATTAATAATTAGGAGTAATAGTTATAAATATTAACAATACTAAAAATATAATAATCTATATAAACCTACTACCTCCCCCTAGACTTTTTAATAAAAAAGATAGATACCCTAGCCACAAAAGAATTAGTCTAAATCTAACCCTTATTTATTAAATCTATAATTTAATATTAGATTTTAAAAAAGTATTCTTTTAATATGTTATAAAGTAGTCCTTATAATAAGTCTAATTCTATCTTATTGAAATTCTGCTTTAAGTAAATATAATAATCAAAAAACTCCTAATAAGATAGGAGGCTAGAAGTTTTATTTTTATTAAATAAGTCTTTAAAGAAAATATAAATAATTAGTAAAATAAATAGTAACTAGTTTGAAATAACTAATAATATAACTATTAGAGTTATGGGAATTTATATCAACTTTATTATTAATTATTTATATTTCCTTTCCCCTAAGTTAAAAAATATTATAATTAGTAATTTAATAAGATTTATAAATCTATCTATATATATTTCTCCTAATATATTACTAATTACTTAAATAGTAAGGCTACTAACTATATCTATTTTTATCCTATTCCTTATAAAGTCTAAAATAATTCTTTTATATTATAATTATAACTTCCCCAAAAATAATTAGACATATTATTCCTAGGATTATATAGAATAAAGCTTTAAATACTTACTTATTAAGATTAATATATATCCTAGCTATCTTGGTAATATAAACTTCATAATTAGTATTTAGAATAGTATTTACTTAGTATAATTATAATAATATAATTAATACAAAGCTCTATTATTTTACAAATTCCTTACTAACTATTTTATAGTAATTATAATTATTATTAATTTAAATAAAAATAAAAGACTTATTATTTATTAACATAGAGACTAAAAAGGATAGCTTATCTATTTATCCCTATATCTCTCTAGTGTTATCTATTATTATAGTATTATTATTAATAATTATATTAATATACCCCCTAGAGAGTTTCTTCTAAGAAGTTAGACTTTTTCCTTATTATCTATAATCCCTTTATCTAATTAAAAGGCCTAAATATTAATATTAAAAGTTATTAATAAGTAAGTAAAATATAATATATACTTAGTAATAAAATAATCCTTAGTATTATAATATATATAAATATCCGTCTATATATATGCCTAAATAATTATAAAGTCTACCTATTAAGTCTTATATATACTTATAGTAAAAACTAATTAGAATCTACTAACTATAGCTACTTATCTATCTAACTTCTTATAGTAAGAAGTAATAATATTTCTATAGTATTATATTAATATTAAAGTAGTTTAAGCCGCCCCTATACTTATTATCTATATATTATTATTCTAATTAACTATTAATTCTAATTAAAACTAAGGCTATAGCTAGTTATAATTTTATAACTCTATATTGAGGATTTTAAAGTCTGTTATAATGATATAGTAGTATTAGACTGTAATATAATAGTCTATTTAGTTAATATTGTAACTAATAGTAATTATTTAAATTTAATAAGAGAAAGCTAATTAGAAATAGTTAAATTAGATATCTTCTACTTAAGAATACCTTCTTACTTATTTTATAGTTAATTTAAGTTTAATGAAGAATTTAGTAAATATCTATTTAGACTTTTAATAGAAGTAATAAATCTTTTTGAAAACCTAAGTATTATAATAAGGATTCTTATAATATTTAGTAAGATACTATAGGAATATATTAATATCCTAATTATACTAAAACGTTTATATTATATAATAATTACTAACTTATATCTAGACTTTAAGTAATAAATTAGTCTATAAGAATTATTAGAAGTCTTCTAACCTCTTAATAAAAAAATAATTAACTTCTAATTTATATTATATAGTTATCTATAATATAGAAAAGTAGAAAGTATTACTATTAAAAGAAGTATTAATTAGAAGTAGCTTCTTCTTTATATAAAATATTCATATTACTTATAAAGCTACTTTATAGTCTTATTGGAACTATATAAAGGCTTTTTAAAAAGATTAGTTTTTATTTTCTATTAAGTTAGTCTATTATTAGTTTGTTAGAATTTCTATTAGGAGATTTAGAAGATTAATATTTACTATTTATTTTTACTATTTTTTATTTCTTTTATATAGTTTACTATTTATTATTAAATTAAATTTAGGTAGGAAGTTTATTAATATTAGAAACTGGCTATAAGAGATATTTTAATAATATTTCAATAGAAGTATAATAAATTTGAAGAGTTTATACTTAGGGTAAGAATTCTTTATTAGACTCTAGGGGTAGTAACTAATATAGAGTCCTAATAGTAATATCTTATATAAGTCCTAAGGCTTAGGTCTATAATATTTTCAACTATTTAAATACCTATTAATATAAATATTAAAGATTATAATTTCTTATTACTATCTTTTTATATAATTATAAATAACTAATTTAGAAATAGAAAGAATAATATTATAATATTAATTTTCTTATAAAGAACTAGACTTATAAAATAATATATCTTAATAATATTATTAAATATTTAGATATAAAGAATAATTGATAAGTATTCATTTATAATTAGTAAATGTTATAATTAATTAATTGTATAAATAGTATGTAACTAGTTGTCTCTATTTATAATATCTATATTTATGTTATAATATATATATATATATATATATATATATATATATATATATGTT
>QAPF01000594.1:0-23684 GCA_004367935.1 Colletotrichum sidae | reverse complement strand
AATTAAATACCTAAGAGTATTCTATTTAAAGTATCCTATTTAAAAGTATTATATATAGGTATTATCTAATTATACCTCTAGGAGAATTATTTTTAAGTAAAGTTGAAAGAATAACATATTTAGAAATTTTATAATAATATTTAAACTATTTAAATAAATTATAAGATAGTTTGAAATTAGTTTATATTTAAGGAATATAAAGTTATACTTTCTAAATAACTATCTTATAATAATAGATTAATTAATTAGGCTAAATCTAAGAATATAATTAAGGTCTATATATTAGATTTTAATTTTATTAAGAAATAGAACCTCTAAAATAATATTAATATAAAAGTTTTTAATATAAACTATATTATCTAATATTAAATCTAATATATTCCTCCTATTTAGACTATTAAAGGTATTCTTAATTACTTATTTACCTTATCTAATTATAAAGAAATCAACTAAACTATATTAAATTATATCTTTCTTATTATTTAATTTAAAAGATCTTTTCTTGAAGAAATCTATTAAATTAGTAATATAAACTATTCTATAATTATTAAATACTATACTTACTAAAAATAAGTATAATCCTTAAATAATTAAGAAAATCCTAAAAAAGATTTTAATTAACTTCTTAAAGAAAGATAAATTAATATTAATATATATTAAATTAGAAAAGTAGTAGCTACTACTATTAAATTTACTACCTAAAGGAGTCGTTTTAACTTTTAGAATATCTAAAAATACCTTTTTAGTTTTATTAATATATCCCTTAGAGTTTAGCTATCTTTTTAATACTAGTTTCTAGTAGAGAATATAAAGCTCTAAGTTATTTATTTTATTGATAATACTATTTTAAATAGTAACTATTATCTAAATATATAAGAATCTAATATATAAGTTTATAATAATATATTTAATATATTTATAATTTTCTAGAAAGTATAAATAACTTTTAAAATTATATAAGTATTTTAATTTCAACTAAGATACCTTATCTAACTTTCTAATAAGAATAGTTAATATAGATAGTATCTTACTATATCTTTTTATTAAGACCTTATTAGTATAAGATAAAATAGAGAAGATTTTTCTATACTTAGTTAAACTATTAATATCTAAGTTTAGAGTTTCTTTCTTAATAATATTCTAATATTAAGTTATAACCTAATTAAGTAGAATATATTAACTAAATATTTAAAGTTATTTTTTAATAATAAGAATTCCCTAGATTTTAGGAATATTATATATAACTATTTAAAGATAGATAGTATACTACTTATTATATTATACTAAACTAAAAATATTCAAATTAGTTTTTTTAAAAATTCTCTTATATTCTATTCTAACTTATTACTATATAACTAAATTATTCTAAATATATTACTATTTTAGAATTCTTGAAAAAGCTTAAAAAGAGATATTATTATTATTAAGTAGTTCTATTTGAATAAATATTAGAAAGCTATTATTAATCATAATATTAATCTATATCTAGATTATATTATAATATTTCTTTATCTCCTTATAATTAAATTCTCAAACTATTTAAAGTTTGAAATCTATTATATAATAATAAAAAATACTTTTAATTAAAAAAGTAAAAAGTTTAATAATTTTAGATATCTATTGAATAATATTTTTTTAGATAAACTATTTATTAAAGTTAAATAGATTCATTAGTTTCAATATATTAAGATTTAATTTAATATCTAGATTGATATATTTCTAAATATCTCAACTACTTATATAGAATTATAATATAATATATTAATAGTTAAAGTTAGAACTATTAGATAGTTTTCTTATTATATTAAAGCTAATAATGGTTAAACATACTATTTTTAAGTAGTTTATTAAAAGACTAATATAATAGATTAAAANTATTAAAAGACTAATATAATAGATTAAAAAAGATTACTTTTATATTTATTATTTAAAAGTAATTTAAAGTATAATTGAATATTTCTAGGCTTATAATTAGTAAGTATAATAGTTGTATTAAAAATCTTTGATTTATTTAAAGTTATATACTTCTTAGGAACTCTTTAAAAGAAGCTATACCTAGTAGTTAGCTCTTACCTTATAAATCCTATAGATAATACTAGAGCTGAGGAATTATTTAAATAGAAGAAACTTCAAGTAGTAATAATATAGTTAGTTAATATAATAGTTAATAAAAAAAGATATCTATATACCTTTATCTATTACAATTACTTCTTTAAAAGATCGTAGTTATATAATATTAATACTAACTAATTAGTAATACTTATTACTAGCTATTAATAGTTACTAGTTATTAATAGCTAGTAGTAAGAGCTAATAGCTAGTAGTAGTTACTATACTTAATTTATATAACTAGAAAACCTATAGCTATTAGTTATAGTTACCTATTATAGGATTTAAACCTACTGCTCTTACTAAAAAATAGTGAAAGCTAGCTAGACGTTAAACTACTATATTAAGCGGGATAGGCTTATAATTATAATAAATAAATAATATTACTTATATACTACTACTTTACTAAACCTTTAATAAGAATATAAAGTAACTTATCTTTATATATAAAAGTTAAAGCTTTTTACTTAAATATTTAGCAATAGATAATAGTTTAATTCTAAATCGCCCAAATAACATTATATAATTCAAATGAAACTTAAATAATAAAAGTTAATAAATACAGCGAATATATAGTAAAAAATAACTTATACTATAATATTTCTATTTATTCTTCTTATAAAAGAAATACTTTAATATATAATTACTAACAATATAGAATAAACTTTTTATATTGAGATTAGAATAAGAATAAATAGCTTGAATAAAACAAATAATCATTAAACTCTAAATATAGGAAACTTTTATCAAAAGCTTCTTTACTATTATAGATAAATACTTAGAAGATAGTAATAATAATAGTAATATAGAATATTATTAGGGAATATATAATATATAGATAATAAAGAAGAAGAAGAAAAAAGGAAGAGAAAAAACAACAAATTAAAAATAATTAGTACGATAATACAGAAGGATATTAAAAAAATAAAGATAATGTAATAAAAAATTAAAACGTAATAAGACATATATAGCAAAAATAGATAATACTTACTAAATATATAATAAAGTAATATATAGGATTATAATAGAATTCAAAAAACTAGTCTGATTAGAAAGATATTATAAAGATTAAAAGTATTAATATATTACTGAGATAATAATAAATGTAGTTATAAACAATAAAAAGAATAGAAAAGAACCTAATAATAATAATATAGTTATATTGAAAGTTTTTAATCTATTTAAAGTTATATGCTTCTCGGGAACCTTTTAAAAGAAACTATACTTAGTAGTTAGCTCTTACCTTATTTACCCTATAGATACTACTAGTACTAAGGAACTATTTAAATAGAAGAAACTTTAGGTAGTAAATATAGTTAGTTAATATAATATCTGATAAATAGGGAAAGTATAAGCCTATCTATTATAATTATTCTATAAAGGATTATAGTTATATAATACTAATACTAGCTAGTTAGTAGTAACTATTACTAGCTATTAGTAGTCGCTAGCTATAAATAGCTAATAGTAGTAACTAATAGCTAGTAGTAGTTATTATACTTAGTTTATATGATAAGAAAGTATATACCTATTAGTCGTATTTGTTTGCTATAGGATTCAAACCTATTACTCTTATTGTGATAGTAAGAGCCAGCTAGACGTTAAACCACTACATCAAGCAGGGCTTAACAATAATAATAATAATAATTAATTATATTATTTAGACTATAAAAAATCATTTAAATAAATAATAATATTATAATAGAATAATTACTAGTATTAAAGAAGTATTTTATATAATAAATAATTAGTAATAATATATAGGTTTATAATAATAAATATTAAGGAATATATAACTATAACTTTAGAGACTAAAACTCGTAGAAGGAGAAATTATTATAAAGATATATTAATAAGACTATATAGTATGCCTAATTATTAGCTAGTTATAACTATGAGAATATCAAAAAGAGTTTCAGCTAGAAGATTATAATTTCAATCTTTTAAGTAATAGTCTATATAATAATATAGACCCTATTTATATATCTAAACCTTTCCTAATTAAAGCTTTTAGCTATATTCTTATAATAATAAGGGTTTTCTAAAATATATTAAAGTTTATAATATATAATATAATAAAATATTAAGTTTTCTAAAAAGATAGAAGTTAAAGATTACGATCCTTTTTTCCATTCAGAATAGGAATATAACTTGAAAGAATAAATTTAAGAATTAGGGATCTCAATTTTAACATATTCCTTCTTTTTTGAAATAAATTTGATTCTTCCTTTTTAATAAAATTAATCAAAAATTGAAGTAAAATTCGAAATTCAAAGAGTTGATTTTCTATATGTATTAATCTTCTTACTATTAAAATAACTTAAAACTGAAGAGGAAATAAACTTAAAGATAATTTTAAAAAGTAGTTAATTAAGAATAAATCTCAGATATTCAAAGAATTAAAAAGAGCTGAAATACGTAGAGAAATTGGATTTTCAGATATTAAACTGATTTCTTAAAAAAATTGATTTTTCATGAAAATAAAGTAATTCTAGCAATGTATTTAGTTTATACAAAAATAGTAAAGAAAATAGAGATTCTCATAGATTTTATTATTATATTCAATTTTTATAAATAAATAAAAAGAACAATGTTTTGAAGAATTAAGTATAAAATCTTTCGGTTGAACAAAGCTAAATTTACAGCCTATTAGAAAAAATAGATAAGTAAGTAAATTTATAATTAAACTATTACTATAGATAACTTTACAATTAAGTATGTAATATAATAAAAGTAGGTTTATCAATATAAATACTTATTTGAAATACTCTAAATGATTATAGTTAAATAGAAAAAGAAATAGTAATTTAATTAATAGTATGACTAATTATTTCTAACTATTATTTATAAGAATATTAAGGTTTTTATATAGAAATTTTATTTTAAAGTTCCAGCTGCACTATTACAATTCTAATTATAGTTATAATATATAAGCTACTATAATAAAAATATATAGAATGTAATAAGTATAATATATATATCTTAATATGATATATATCTTAATATAATATATACCCTAATATAATATATATCTTAAAATAATATATATCCCAATATAATACACATCTCAATATAATATATATCTAAATATAATATATAGACTATTATAATTATAATATATAATATATCATAACTATAGTATATAAGCTAGACTATAGTATATATTATAATATAACTATAATATACAGGTTACTATAACTATAGTACATAAGGCGTTATAACTATAGTATATATAGCTTGAACCACTTCTAATATCTCATAAAAGAATAAACCTCTATATATTTACCTAATTTACTTAAGAACTATTAGGAGTAAAAAGGTAAGAAAAGTATATATTTATAGAGCAATTTTCATACAGTTTATTCATATAGTAACATTATAGAACTCCTTATTACTTCTATTAGAACAATAGAAATAGCAGTTCCTTAAATATTAGAATAAATCTAATAGTTTTCAGTAGTAGTATCATAGTAGGGAGATAGCTATTAGCTTAAATATATTAAAAGATAAAGAGAAGTATAGTTAATTAGTCTATAATAATCTATCACTTTGCTTTATCTATATAGCTGGTATTATTAAAGTATATTAGTAGTAGTATTACTAGTTAATATAAGTCAATATTATAAGTACTACTATAATATAATTTTGTACTTTAAAGCTACTACTAATATATCAAGCTATAATTTATTATGAGACTATTATATGGTTTATATTAATAAGTTTATATATCTAGTTATTATTCTATTATTTTATATTACTTAATTCTAGGTTAAGTTTGGGTCTAAGTTAATCGCTATTTTACTAGATTCTTTTTACCCTATTTACCTATTGAGATAAATATAAACTATAATATACTACTAAGTTTGTTTTCTATTATAAAGACTTGACATTAAATATTATATAAAGCTATTTGTTAACTAGAAAGCTAAATATATAAAATACTATTATAAGTAAAACTTTTAAGACTAGAGGAATATATTAGAAAAAATATTTAATAGGCAGGCTTTATACTAGTTAAATATTAAATATTAATACTATTTCTATAAGCCATACTTTATTTAAATTACTTAAAATAGAGCCTCGCGTAGCGCGTATAGCCACATTTAGTTATATATAATACATACTAGATTTTGCCTCCTAACTACATGCAGCAAACCCCCCCCCCCTTTTCCCCAACCTGCTCGCTTACCTATCGTCTCCAGATTTTGCCCCCTAATTATGTGGAACAATTTTCTGCTAACTCACATAGGCTCATGTACTCCGTACCTCAATGGCAAATCACGTCATCATCCTACGCCCCACAGCTGCACCTTCGCCCAATGGCCATTTCACTCCAAATTGCACCACAGTCATGCTATCTGTGGTTGTGGCCAGGAATCGTCTCCCCACAGATCAAACCCCCGCCATCGGCCAGTTTTCTTGACGTTTTCACACCTTTCTACCACTTCATCTAACCTGCAACGTTGCTATTCACTTCAAAGTCAAGGTCTTCCTACTCGAGTACGCCGGTGCTGCATAAGGCGGTTGATTTGCCACGCAATTCAGTCTGTTCGCGGCGAGAAGTCTGGCTCAACACGAGGCCAGCGGTAGAGTACTCCACTCAACTTATTCCACAGTTCAATCGCTCCTGTTGGACGACCTTTTCGACCAGGACGTGATTCCCACCTACCACGGCGAAAAGCATCAGGTCCAACCAGTCTTCTGTACTACCACAGCCAGCATCACCCGGAAGCCCTTTTTTCAATTACAATAGCCTGTCATAGTCCCCCGCCATCGCCACTTGGTATTGCCTAGTCATGAACACAACGCTCAACAACGCCGCTCTAGCCAAACCTGGCAGCCCGCTCAAACGATTCGATCTAGAGGGGCACAACCTTCCACCCTCCCCCGCGCCGTCGAGCCCCCGCAATGGCCGACGTCGGTACGCTCTCGCTACAGAGTTGGTTTACACCGAGAGCAACGATCAATACGGTGCATCCAGTGTTCCCATTTACCAGTCTGCCACTTTCAAGCAAACAAGTGCCACTGGCGGTAACCAATATGACTACACCAGGTCGGGCAATCCCACCCGAACCCATTTGGAGCGTCATCTAGCCAAGATCATGAACGCAGCAAGAGCTCTGGCCGTCGGATCTGGCATGGGCGCTCTGGATGTCATTACCCGCTTGCTGCGACCGGGCGACGAGGTCATCACAGGTGACGATCTCTACGGTGGAACCAACCGACTGCTCACCTATTTATCGTCCAATCAGGGCATCGTCGTACATCACGTTGATACTACTCATGTCGATTCTGTCCGCGAAGTCATATCCGACAAGACGGCCATGGTTCTCCTCGAGACGCCCACCAACCCTTTGATCAAGATTGTCGACATTCCCGCCATTGCGAAGTCTGTACACGAGGCAAACAACAAGGCCTTGGTTGTCGTCGACAACACCATGCTCTCACCCATGCTCTTGAACCCTCTTGACATTGGTGCTGATATTGTCTATGAGTCCGGCACCAAATATTTGTCGGGGCACCACGACATAATGGCTGGTGTGATAGGTGTCAACGATCCGGCGATTGGCGATAAGCTTTACTTCACCATCAATGCTACTGGGTGCGGTCTTTCGCCAAATGATTCATTTCTGTTGATGAGAGGCATCAAAACGTTGGCCATTCGCATGGAGAAACAGCAGTCCAACGCCCAGCAAATAGCCGAATTCCTTCAGTCCCACGGGTTCAAAGTCCGATACCCTGGGCTCAAATCGCATCCTCAATACGAACTTCACTGGTCTATGGCGCGCGGCGCCGGCGCTGTCCTCTCTTTTGAGACCGGAGACGCCTCTCTGTCTGAGAGGATTGTCGAGGCGGCAAAACTGTACAGTATCAGTGTTAGCTTCGGCTGCGTCAATAGCCTTATTAGCATGCCGTGTCAGATGAGTCATGCCAGCATCGATGCCAAGACCCGAAAGGAGAGGCAGATGCCGGAAGACCTGATTCGCCTATGCGTTGGAATTGAAGATGTCGCTGACTTGATCGATGATCTGTCGCGAGCTGTAAGTTGGATCTATGAGAGCGAAGAATCAACTACCAGTCGCTAACGTTGCACAGCTGGTCCAGGCGGGAGCGGTCAATGTGACACTAGATGGCTTCCTCACAACTCAATCCGCCCAGTACACCGGTGAAGCCCTTCCCGAGACGGCCGAGACGGGTATGTGAGTGCGCATGGAAGATGACTGCAAGATTTGTGTTTCTTGCCCTTTTCTATGCTAGCGAAAGGAAATCGGCCGGAGATGGAAGTAGTCTGACTGTATCCGTACTGTGTTGTATGTTGCGACACTCATTCCCTTGTCGTCCAACAGCTTCCCATGGGCGAACCGTTGCAATCCTTGGGGAGTAGTGACAAGGGGTGTTCCGCTTTGCGACCACGGAGCATTTGAAGCAAACGTAGCGCGCCGAGGGTGACGCACTTTCGAGCACATCCAGTGAAGCACACAAATAAACTATCAACGCGCGCCAACTGTGCTAGCCTTCGTGCCACCAATGTTACTTTGTAAAGTCGCACCACACTCTGACGCTCAGAATACCTTCCCCACATAGTAATCAATCCCTCCACACCGAAGCGATACATGCTCAATCTCAACGCGGACGGTGTGATTGACGAAGTTCAATAGCAAACGAGGTGACATGGATCATAAAATTGCGGCATTCCCTGATGCCACGACACGTGAGAATAATACATTAATGCTAAGAAAAATCGAATCGATCTGGCAGTATCACAGGTGCAGCCAGTGTCCACGCATAGATTGCGTAACAGACCCAGGCGCTTACGATCTTAACCCAGCTGGCCCAGTAAGAACGGCCGACGGGAGCAAAGTTGCCGTCCTCGTAGTCTTTCCAGCTCTGAGTAAGAAGGGTGGCAATCCATGTGGTAGCCAGGAAGAAAATAATGTGGAAGACGCTGTAGTTGTACTGGGTCGTAGTCCTCTCGTCATCGCCAGGCATACGGCTCTCTCCAGCTTCGCTGTCGTCATCGGATAGTAGAGCGTCAGCTGGTAGACTGCCTTCTTCCACCGCTCGGCGTAGTGCCTCGGCACGCATCTGTTTGTGGGCGCTGGGCTGCTGCGTAACAAGATCATGCTCATCTTCGTCGACGAGCCTAACACCCCCAGGAGAGCCCAGCCCCAGGCTCTGGGTGGCGGCTCTTGTGGTAGTGTATGCGATGGTGAGCATTGTGACGACGGCGCCGATAATGATCGAGGTGGTCCGTGTACCCTGCCCGTTCATGAGAGGGTTGCACTGCTTGTCATCCGGTTCCATGGAAACAGCCGACATTGTGAGATACGTGCAGTAGACAGCGACCATGGCACCCTGCGCAAGACCAGCTTTGGGATTGTGTTCTTGAATCGTGGGGTGAACAGAAATGAAAGAGATGCCAATCCAGAGCAATAGATTGATGGTAATGGCAGCCTGATTCATGCTGCAACCCTCCTTCGCGAAAAATATGTATTGCACAACCGTCATGGCGAGCGAAGCCAAGTACATGCCCAGCGTAGAGGCGATGAGCACAGTGCGCCACGCTTTGGAATCGGTCTCCTCGATTTGTTCGAGGCAGTATTCGGCCCAATTATGGGCAAGGTCGACCAGCAAGATGAGACCAAGGACGAGAAATAACATGCCCCCAACCTGAGCTACATATGATCCCCAAAGTTGAAAAAAATCGTCGGGGATCAAGAAGGACAAGCCGATGAGGGATAACCAAGCAATAATTTTGGGACCCCAGTAGCCGTTTTGGATCGCGGCACGCGGGCTTTTCGAGGAAGACACGCCAAACAGGAGGCTGGCGAAGATAAGGTGAAAGAGACCAAGGGCGAAGTTAAACCGATGCACAGCCATCCAGCCGTAGCATTTGCCCGTAGGACAGCCAATCTTGACATAGTCGAGCATAAGATGTTCCAACTTGTTGATTGCCCATGGGGTAAGCATAATCCAGGACAATATCGAGTTGATGAGGAGTATTAACGCGTATCCGATACGGGTAGCAACACTTCGGCACGTGAAAGTTAGCTCAACTTGTTGTTGCCAATCTTCGATATGTGCACACACCTATTCCCGCATTTTCCACAGACGCTACACACGGCTGAACATGTTGCAGCGCCGCAACAACTGGCGGCGAAGCCTGCAGCCTACAAAGTGTCAGACAGTGGCCAGTCGCTTCTGATCAATGCACACTTGAGTTGGGCAGCGGCATTGACATACTGTGCCCACACTTGGAACCGCGACCAGTGGCAGAGAGAGTAGAGCACCCATTGCGTCGAAGGATAGCCGGATTGTATTTGCGTCCCGTCGTGAAGGCGAAATCGTGAGAACCCCGCTGGCTACGCGGTGTGCTTATCGTCGTCGTCGTCGCTCTTATTTGTTGCTGTTGTTTTGGTTGACAACACTAAGTCGTGTCAGGTTTGCGCTGGTGGCCTCTTGATGTCATGTGAGGTTGGTAGTGTTACACGTAATTAGGGGGTAAAATCTGGTGTGTAATCTGTGTAACTAAATATGGCTATATGTGCCGCGTGAGGCTCTATTTTGTACGGTTTAGGTAGGATAAAGCCTATAGAGATAATACTAATACCTAAGATTTAATTAGTCTAAACCTTGCCTCTTAAATATATTTCTTTTAGTAGATTCTTCTAACTTCAGAAGCTTTACTAATAAACTAGTTTTTATATATAGTTTTTATATTCTATTTTATGGTAAAAAGCTTTATCAGAATTATTGAAAATTATAGTTTTTCTTGAAATTCTTTTTCTTATTATAATTTTAAGTAATTTATCTAATTTATTGTATAAATCTAAGAAATAAAAAAATGAAACTAGTAATTCTAAAAACAGCTTTATGAAATTATTAATTATAAGGTTTCTAAGAAGTATATATTTAAGTTTGATATATATTTATTAAGTCTCTTTTTATAGTTAATATTTATATAAGTTTCTATATTATAGTTCTATATATAATTATATTATTCTAGTAATTATAAAGTATACTATATTATAGTTCTATATATAATTATATTATTCTAGTAATTATAAAGTCTACTATTTTCTAGTTATAAAATTACATTCAAATAGTTAGATAAAGCTTGTATATTTTTCTTTATTATATGTAGTTATTATTAATTCTACTTAAAACAGAAAAATAGGATAGCTAGTAATAAGAGCTTTTTAAATGACTTTAACTGATATCAAAAACTTGATCTTAATAATGAAAGTAAAAGTAACATTTTAGTTATTCAATTACTATATTATTAAATTTGTAAAGAAATATATAAGATATATCTGAAAGTATTTTTAATTATTACTATTATTTCTAAAACCAGTGTTTATAATCATGATAAATATATTGAATAAATGATTAACTTAGAATTAAATATAAAAAAGAAATCATTGATTTTACTAAGATACTATATGATTTATTTAGCTTTCATATAATAATTATCTTAATAATTTCAATAAATATATAATAATTAGTTTGATATATAAGTATTATGTAGTCTTATTATTACACCATGATTTATAAAGCTAATATCTTATTCGTAGTATTTAACTTCTAAATAAGAAATTTGATAATATTATAATAGAAACTTTTTGTTTTTAGATTAATTCTAACCTATTCCATATAGTATACATATTTAATAAAGCATTCGAAGAACTTTAATATTTATATTACTTATAAAGAATATAGCTATTATACTATCTAATTTGAAGTAGTTTCAATTTTAAGAGACTACTATATATTTTTACTTATCTCAAAGTAATGTTTCTTTTAAAGGTCTTTCAGAAATATTAGTATCTTAGAAATATACTTTAAAGAGTAAAATAATATAGAGTCATTAATATAAAGAAGTAGATAATATACTTTTTAAGCTATTAATATAGTCTTTTAATAGTTAATCTAAAGCTAAGGTATTTAAATCTTACTTCTAAGTAATATTATTAGAAGAGAAGAGATTTTTAAGACTTATATAATAATTATATTAAAGTAATATGTTTTATATAACATCTAATAATTCAATAGTATTTCTATTCTAATAATGTCGTAAAATATTATATATAGGAATATATTGATTATATTATATTAGAATAACTTAACGTTCAAATACTTAGTAAAACAGACGCTAGCCTCTTACGGTATAATAACCCGTATAAATGAATAAAACAAGTTCCTCTAAATTAAGTTCTATAGTAGTAGAAAGAAAGAAGGAAAAGTCTAGACTAATATGTTGAGTAAAAAGTACTTTATCTATCAATCTATAATCTCAAAAATACTTTGATTATCAAAAGAGTATTCTGAGATCTAAAAAGGAGAATAATATAAACGTTCTCTATCTCTTAGTACTACTAATAAGATAGATATAATAAATATGATAGATATAAGTCTATAGTCTATATATATATAACTTATATTATAAAAGAGACCTCAAGCCTCGGCTTTTTATATAATTGATTTGTTTACTTTTGCTTTATACTTAGAATAATATCTAAGCTCTTTACCCTATATATAGATTTAACTATAAGTTTGACTTAATAATAGTATTTATACTAATACTAGCTTATACCTAATTTAGATAGTAATGAAATTACTTATTATCATAAATAAATATCTTTTTAGTATTAATATTTAGTCTTATAGTAATAGAAGATCTACAATAATAGGTAAAGAGAGCTTAATTTAAAACTAAAGCTTAATATATAAAGATAAAAGTAACTATTAAGATTATAAAGTTAAGAACTTTGGTAAATTTTTTATAGATAGAATAAAATAGAATACTAAGAATTAAGCAATCTATAATTCATTAGTCTTCTGAATTTTCTTTAATAATATCAAAGTTTTTGTGGAGTTTATATAACTATTTCTAAAAAGAATAATATAGAATAAATATAGAGATATCTAACTATAATTATTACAATTAGGCTATAGTTTTACTAAAATAAGCTTTAATAAAATTATCTTAAATATTATGATTAATAAATATCTTATAAATATCTAAGATGTATTATCTAGTTAATTTACAATTCATTATATTTAATTAATAATATTAGAAGTTAGGTATTGATTAGATAACACTTTAATATTAATATATTATTATAATATTAGTTACTAGATATTGTAGAAAACTATAGTAATCTAATTATAAAGAATTTAAAAGCTATTTAATTATATTAGAAATATCTACATCTATATAAATATTATTTATATATTAGCTATATTTAATATCTTACGATTACCCATTACTAAGAATAAGCTAAGTCTTATTAAATTTTTATAAATATTATAAGTTAATTTATATTGATAATAGAGAACTTTTATATTAGTAGGATAAAGTCTTATCTTAGGAGTAGTTAAATAAAAATACTCGGGTTATAGATATTAACCTTATAATTAATATTTAATTATAATACTTAAAGTTAATAGTAATTGAATATTTTAAGATATTTGAATTATATATTAATATTAACAAATATATAAAAGTATAAGGGTATAAAGATATAACATTATCATAGAAAAGGTTATTAGTTATTTATTATTAGAAAACTACTATAGAATAGATATGCTAGTTACTATAACTATAAAAGGTTTAATCCTAGGTTAGTTAGAAGTTAGGTATAATAATTAGTGGGGAAATAAGAAAGCTAGAGTTATACTTTAGGGGATGATATATATACCAATAGTTGCAGTAAGAAATAACCTATCAGCCTTTCTTATATAGAATTAATTATTATAAGAATTTAAAATAATATGTCTACTATAATCATTATATAAGTCTTATCATCATATTATAACTATTGATTTTGTAGATAATCAATCAAGTTTGAATTTTGAATGAATACTTCTATTTATCAAGTTTATAACTATAAACTTAATACTAACTTAAAAATCTTTTAGCATTCTAGAAGTATTATAAGAATTCTACTTGAAAAGTATAATATAATATAAGTTTCAAGATAAGCCTATTTGACTATTAGTATAATTTGAATATATTTAGTTACTTTTACTCCATATCTAGAAAAGTATCTATACCCTTTACCTTAAATATAGATTTAACTATCAATTATATCTAATAATGATGTTTATGTTAATACTAGCTTATTACTAATTAAAATAGCAATAAAATTACCTATTTTTATAGATAATTATATTCCTAGTTCTGATATTGAATTCTATGGTAAAAAAGCCCGATAATAATAATTGTAAAAAGCCGATTAAAACCAAAGCTTAATATATATAGTTAAAAGTAATTATGAAGATTATAGATTTGAGAATCTTTTTAAATTTCTAAAAAGATACAATAAAATAAAGTATTTATAAGAGTCAAGTATCATGTAGTCTATTAGTCTTTTATCTTCTTTATACTAAGATTAAAAGCTCCAAAACCTATATAGTTATATATAGAAAAGAAGATATAATATAATTATAATAGTACTTAATTATTAACCCTAAAAATAGAAATATCAATATCTCCCAATAAGTCTAAATATCATTATAAATATTAATATTAGTAAATAGACTCTATATATTAAGAAGTAAATAATATTGTTACTCTATAATATATTATATCTAGCTAGGACCTATACCCCAACCTACCTCATACTGACCGCTATAACTATAGTCACTTTAAGTCTTTGAATGTCACATAACAATATTATACTAATAGTATATAATACAACATCTCTAACCTTAAGTTATCTTAGCCTTCTCAACTATTAGCTAACAACTCTAATAGATTTTAATATATATACCTTTTCAGAATAAAATAATACCTAATAAGTTACTTCTAATATATATTGAAATATTTAGAATTATTACTAAATATCCTATATTTAAATACTAGATTCTTTTTTATTATTTCAATTTTGTACTTCTTAGTTATACTAATAGCTTTATCTATTAGTAGTATTTTAAAGTTAAATAAGAAGAAGAGCAGTATTATAGCTGATGATATCTATAGAATTAATAAAGTAATATACTTTATAGTAAAAAAAGTAAATTTCCTCTTAAATAGACTATATACTTATATAATAATCAATCTTAATAGTATATAATAGATAAGTATAAGGAAAACAATAGCATATTATATTAAGTATAAAATAAACCTTTATCATAATCCTAATTAAATTAAAAGCAATATTCATAAGAATAATAGTACTATTAAAGATATTAATAATATAAGTATTACTTATTAAATATATTTTCACGAAATCCTAACAAACTTAAATATTAATAAAACTTATAATATGATAATTATACTTAATATGATTTCTTTAAAGTGTATTCAAACTGAATAGATCAATAGGATTCAAAAAGCTATATTCAACTTCTTTAAGAATTAAATTAATAATTTTAAAGAAATCTATAAGATTTTGTATTTGAAAGAAAATAATATTTATATTCTTTAAACTTAATAACTTACTATTAATAATAATCAAAATTCAAAATTCATTATAAATACTATATAATATAAAGAGAGTAAGATGATTAAAGATTGAATTAGAACAATTTAAATTAGTTATAATATCCAAACTTATAATAGCGTTATTATTAACTATAACGTTTACTACTTTAAGAATTATCAATAACTTCTAAATAACAAGACTTCTAATAGTAAATCTACTAATAATGTTGATAGTACTTTTGATAAATACTAATAAGAATCTGTTAGATGTATTCTAATATATAAAGAACTTCTATTTCTATTATTCCAATAGAAGTAATAAGAAGTTGTTCAATATTTCCATATGAATAGATCTATCAAAAATCGCTTTATAAATATATCTTATTTTACCTTTTTACCTCTAGTAGTTCTTACGTGAATAAGGTAAAGGTAGAGAGGTTTACTCTTTTATAGGATATTAGAAGTAGTTCAAACTAAATACGCTATAATTATAGTACTTTATATACTATAGCTATAGTAATTAATGCGTTATAGCTATACTATAGTATGTATTACATTTTGGTCTATATATTATAGTTATAATATGTTATATATTATAGTTATAGTAGTCTATATATTATATTAAAATATATATATTATAGTTATAATACTTTATACGCTATAGCTATAATAGCTTATATATTAGAACTATAGCTAGAATTCTAGTAGTATAGTTAGAACTCTAGTAATATAGTTAGAACTCCGAAATAAACTTTCTATATAAGAACCTTAATGTTAGTTTATCTAGAGGGTAATACATACTATATATGATCTTGCTGTATAAGTACAAAGTAGTGTTCTAGTTATTTATTATTATTATTGTTAGATTATGTAGTATATGCTATCTATATAGAAATAGGGCTTATATAATCTATATAGCTATATAGTTAGTATAACTATATAGTATATATAGGTTATATAGGCTAACTATTTATCTAATAGCATTATAGTATAGTAGCTTGTAATAAATAAACTAATACTAGCAACTTTTTATTTATATTATAGCGATGTTGTCTAATTATAAAAAGCCTGAATAACTGACTATAAACTATAATCTTTTTCAATAGTCTTCTTTTACTCTTAAACCTATTATTTATCTATTCTTCTATAATTATAATAGTTATATTAACTACTAGGATCCCTTTAAATAGATATTAGAAATTAAAGGAATATAAAGCTTTATTCAAGCTTAAGACTATATAGCTATATAGTTATAGAAGTATTACTTTAAAAGAGTAGTAATATTATATATCTTCTAGTAGTCTCTAGAATTATCATTAGAAACTATAGGAGAGGGTTCTTACTATAAGCTATACTTTAAGGAGTTTATATAGCTATATTATTCTTATAAAAGCTTAAAAGCTATAGGAAAGAATAGTTATTTGAGCTATATAGAGGGGTCTTAAGAAGTTATATAAGCTTTTAAATATATCTACTGAACATACTTTATACTAATACTAAAGGTTTAGCCTAATAGAGCTATATAGAATACCTTATTTCAAAACTATATTGAGTATAATTATTAGTATCTTAATAATAGCTATCTATAAGAAGTTTAATATATAATTTAAAATCTTAATAAGAATTAGAAAAAGTCTAAAGTATCTATAAGAAGCTAAAAATACTATAAACTCTAGTAATTAGAAAAGAATTATAAGATTTAAAAGGGTTATTATATTTACTAAATATACTCTTATAAGTAAAAATTAAGAGTAGCTATTAGCCTTTTAATAATAGCTATTAGAGAATATTTTATTTCAAATCAAATTGAATATAACTATTAGTATTATAATAATAGCTATTTATAAAGAATTAGTATATAATTTAAAACCTTTTAGTAGGATTTTAAAGAAGAGAGGACCTGAAGTATCTAAGTAGAATAATCTTATAATCTTTTACTTATAGGTTATAAGTAAAGTTATAAGTATTTCTTCTTTTAGATACTTCTTATTAATCTATAGTATAATAGTAATAGAAAGGTTAACTACTAATTAGTATTAATTTATCTAGAAGGTAATATATATTATATATAATCTTACTATATAGGTATAAAGTAGTATTCTAATTATTAATTATTATTATTGTTATATTACATAGTACATACTATATATATAGAAATAGGATCTATAGAGCCTATATAGCTATATAGCCAGTATAGCTATATAGTATATACAGGCTGTATAAGCCGACTATTTACCCGACGGCGCTATAGCGTAGCAGCTCGTGATAGATAAACCAATACTTAATATCTCTTTGAATAATAGCTAGAAATTGTTGATAATATTATTGATTAAATTACTATTTCTCCTTCTATTTAACTATTATTAATATAAATATTTTAACTTAGTCTTTATATTAAGAAAACTACTTTTATTATATTATGTTTCTCGTAATTTTATAATTATTTATAGTAATAATTTAACTATTAATTTATTTATTAGTCTATCTATCCTAATAGATTATAAACCTAGCTTTTTTAAACCTAAAGATTCTATACTTTATTTATAACAGAATTACCCTTCTGATTTATTTATAATATTTGAATATTATAATAAAATATATGAAAATCTCTACTTTTTTACTACTTTTATAGAAACTGAATACCTTATTAGAATTACTTTATTTTTATAAAATATCAACTTTATTTAATAAGTTATTTTCAAGAAAATCTAACTTTTCTACACATTTCAGCTCCTTTTAATTCTTTAGATATTAAAGATTTATTATGAATTAACTACTTTCATAGTTTATTTATGAGTTTATTTCCTCTTTGGTTGCAAATTATCTTAATAGTAAAAAGATCAATTCATATAGAAAATTAACCCCTTTTATCTCAAATTTTACCTTACCTTTCTATCAATCTTATAAAGAAGGAAAAATTGAATTTATTCAAAAAAGAGAAGGAAATATTAGGATTTAGATTTCTAACTTTTAAATTTATTCTTTAAATTATGTCTTTATTTCAAAAAGAAAATACTGAGATTTAGATCTCTGGTTTTTAGATTCATTCTTTAAGTTATATTTTTATCTTAAATATGAAAGAAGGATCTTAATTTTAATCTTTATCTCTTTAGAAAATATATTAATTTTTTATATTATATATTATAAGACTTTTATATCGTTTTAGAAAAGCCCTTTATAAGTATATATTTTAATAATTTATTTTACTTTAATAAGATAAGTAGTTCTGAAAAGATTACTATTTCTAAATTAATAAGAAGTAGTAATTATAAGCTTTAATCTATTTATATTAAAACTTTACTTATTAGTAAAGATATTTCTATAGATATTACTAAACCTATTACTTCTAAAAATAAGGATAAAAATAGAAAAGCCTTAAATTATATATAATTATACTGCAAGAGTAATTCTCTTCAAATTATTAAAAATAATACAGATATTTTTCAAATATTTAAATATTTAAAAGAACTCTATAAGCCTTTAGGCTTTATTGATAAATTCTTTAACCTATAAAGAGTTTTTTAATACTATTTCAAGTAATTTCAATAGTATAGAAGAGTTTCTAAATAGGATTAAAGAATTAACTAATAATCTATCTTATAATAAGTTAAAATTATTTAAATAGATAGTTATAATATATATTTTAAATAATTCTAACTCTAATTAAATAGGTTTTATTACTTCTATAACTTAGAACCTTAAGTTTTATCAAAAACTTATACTTTGGATTTTTTATGTTCTAATTTATTAGATAAATCTAGAATAAGAAAAATTATATTTTAAATAGTTATACTAAAAGTACTTAAAAAAGAAGAATTTCAGAATTATTAAAGTTTTTTAGAAAATAAAAAGGAATCTTTTATAAAAACTATAAGAAGAATAATTATATTAAAGAAAGTTGTCCTACTTAATATAGTGGTTTAATATCTAGCTAGCTTTTACCGTTTTACAGTAAGAATAGTAGGTTTAAATCTTATAATAAGTAAGTATGACTAGTAGTTATAAACCTTCTAGTTAAATAAACTAAATATAGTAGTTACTACTAATTATTAGTTCTTACTAATAGCTATTAAATAGCTAGTAACTATTAATAACTAGTAATAAGTAATACTAGTTAGTAGTAAGTATTATATAATAATTTATTATAATCTTTTAAAAAGTAATTATAATAGATATAAATTTATACTTTCCCTATTTATTAGCGATTATATTAACTAACTATATTTACTACTTAAGGTTTTCTCTGTTTAAATAGTTCCTTAGTACTAGTAGTATCTATAGGGTAAATAAAGTAAAAGCTAACTATTAGATATAGCTTCTTTTAAAGAGTCCCGAGAAGCATATAACTTTAAATAGATCAAAGACTTTCAATACAACCATATTATATTAAAGAAAGTGATACTTATTTTTATCTAGAAAAAGCTTTGAATTAATAGAAGAATATTCTAGTTAAAGATAGTAATAAAAATAAGAATAAATCTAAAAAGAAGAATTCAGGATCTATTAATATTGTTTTAACTAAAACTAAATAAAATAACAAAATAAAAGATAAATTATTAGAAGATAAAGATCTAGAAATTCCTAAATCTAAAGAATTTATTTCTAAGGATATAGATCTCAATATATTTTCTAAAGAAGATAATATTTTTTAGAAATATAAGAATTATCTAAAAACCCTTTATGAAAAGAAATAATAATAGTAATAGAACTCTAGGTTTTTTAATAAATTAATAGAATACTAGAAATTCTAGGAATTTAGTTGAAAAAGAAAATTATAAAAATATTTATTTTTACCTGGATACTACTACTACTACTCTTTATATAGTTAAAGATAAATCTATTTTATACAATATAAAACTAGTTTCAAAATAGATGAAATAGGAAAATACTATATACCTTATAGCCAGAATAATAAGAGATTTAAACATATCTCTAAGAAATCAAATCTTTATATTAAAAACATTCATTATATTCTAAAATTAGGAGTTAATTTATTATTTTAAGGTAAACTTAATACTATAGGAATTATATTAGTTTTCCAGAAAAGACCTATACTCTATAATATAGAAAAAAATTCTACTTTAATAATAAGATTTAAGAAATATAATTTATATAAATTTAATATTCCTATTTTATGAAAGAATATTATTCTTTCTACTACTATATAATAGAATATTCAGCCTTAATATAATTATCTAGGTTATATCAATATATAAATAATAAATAGTTTGAAAGATGATAATTTAAATTTATCTTATAAAATAAATAAAACAGATACTCTTTCTATTTATAAAGCTTATATTAAAAACAACTTTACTAATAATATCAATAAAAATAATATAAAATATAAATATAATCTTCAATATTTAGATTATATTAATTAAGATTTATATAGACCTATAACTCCTATAATATATAACAGATTTGATAAATTTATTCTATTTATCAATAAATCAACTAGGTTCACTTAAAGATCTTTATTAAAAACTAAGTTAGCTAAAGAAGTTTCTAAAATCTTTTTCAAATTTAAAAAGTTAATTAATAATAATAAGAATAAGAGAAAAAGAAAGGAATTGAATACTAATAGAAGTAATAAATTTACTATTAGAAGAATAAAAGATATTTATTCTTATTCTAGTATTATTTATAATATTAGACCTCTATATATTCAGAAATCTAAAAGTTTAATAAACCTAGTAATAAGAACTCTAACCAATAAGATTAGACTTCTAATTTATTACTCAAATTTACCTTATTATTTATTTATAAGTGGATATTTTAATGGCTTCTATGAATATCTATATAATATAACTCCTTATAATTCTATAAATTTCAAGATTTCGTATAAATTAAAAAAATAAAATAAAACCTAATATTAACAATATTAAGATATAGAGCAACCTCTATTATGATAAGAATAAAGATCCTAATACTAAAAGATTAGATATAAATACTTATAAAAGAACTATTATAACTTATAGAAATAATACTTATAAAATTTGGAATTTTAATAAAAAGAGAGATATATAGTTTAAAGATATAAAGATTCTAAAAAATACTTTTTATACTTAAGAAAAAGAGTTACTTTTATCTATCAATTTAGAAAAGAATTCTAATAATTATAGGTCTAGTTAGTATAATAATAATCTTATTTTGAATCCAGATAAATCTATTTCTAATATAAGTCGAATTCATAGAAATTATAATAATAATAACTCTTTAATAAATCCTACTACTAAAGTTCAAGAAATAACTAGAATAATTCTAGAAGAAAACTCAAATATTAAAATACCTGAAAATAATAGAATATTAGAATTAAATACAGAAAATAATAGTGATATTCAGAGAAAATCCAACTTATACATTAATTTACCTACTATATTAAAAAAGGTAAAACAGACTATAAAACCTATAAAGAAAAGATCTTTTTTACTATTTGAAACTATTCTAATTAAAATAGTTATATAAAACTATATAAAACTACTAATAAAGATAATCAAGCTTTATATATTTTATAAATTAATAAGATAGAAGAACCTATTTCTTTTATTCAAGTATTTAAATCTTCTAAATATAGAAACTAGATTCTAATTATAACGGAATAAATAGAACAAATAAGATCTATAAACAATTAAAAAGTAATACCACTATTAACTATTAATATCGAAGATATTAATATTCTACATAGTATATAAGTTTATAAATTAAAAGTAAGTAATATAACTAAAACAAACTATATATAAAGCTATAATCAATATTTAGATATTAATTATTTAGAAACCTTTAGTATTACTCATAGGCCTAAAGGTTAACGATATATAATAATTCTTTCTATTCATTTAAGATAGATTTTAATATAATATAATATTACTACAGTATTTATTCATACTGATATTAATAAACTTAGATAAATCTATCTACTAATTAGATTTTATTTTAATATAAAGAAGAATCCTTTAGAACTTAATCTAAATATAGATATAAATACTTATAAAAATAGTAAAAATTATACTTTTATTTCTTTATTAAATAAAGTATTATATAGTTTAAAATAGAGTCCTTGACTTTAATATAATCATCTAAAAAGGTATTCTTTATTTAATAGGATTAATTATTTCTTCTTATCATAAAATAGTTCTGATTTCAAATACAAAACTATATATAACTATTTTAACTTATTATATAGATAATATATTACTAGCTACTAATAATGAGAAAATAGCTAATTATATGTATAATACTTTAAAATAGAAAATTAAAATTTAGAACTTAAGAGAACTTTCTATAGTTCTTAGTTATAGTTTATTTATAAGTTAAGACGAAAAAACAATTATCATTAATTAGAATAAATATACTAAGAAAATTATTAAAAAGTATAAAAAACAAACTGTTTATAAATTGAAAACTCCTATAGATAATAACCTTAAGTTATTTGAAAATAAAGAAAATATTTCAAAAAAAGATATTTCAATATTTTAATAGGAAATAGGAGTTTTACTATATTTAGCTTTAACAATAAGGCTTAATATTACTTTTATAATGATAATATATTCTTAGTTTACTTATAATTTTAATAAAATTATTTTTTAACTTGTAACTATATATAAGGTTATTTAAATAATAATAAAGAATATAGATTTACTTATAACTATAAAGATATATCTTCTATCAAAAATATTATAAGATATACTAATTTTGATTAAATAAGAGATCTAAGTAATAAAGAATTTTCTTTTTCTTATATTTTCTATTTAGGAAAAAATAGTAATATTATAAATTACTCTACTATAAAATAAAGAATAGTAGTTTTATCTACTTATAAAACTAAATATATAGTTTTATTAGATATTTATAAAGAAGTAACTTATTCATATTATACTTATACTTATATAAATTTAAAACTAAGATTATCTTAAGTTAAGAAACCTAAGACTTTTATGAATAATTTAATAGTAAAAGAACTAGTGAAAAATCCTCAATCTTATAAAAAAGTAAAATATATAGATACAAGATATTACTTTATAAGAGATTTTATTAGAAATAAATATTCTTTATATATTATATAAATATAGAAGATAATATAGCTAATATTTTCATTAAACTCTTAAATTTAGTAGAATATAAGGAAATTTTATTTAAATTTCAG